>VMBQ01011842.1:0-16659 GCA_007657795.1 Dreissena rostriformis | reverse complement strand
AAAGTCTCCTGCTGCTGTATAAAGGATTTTTAAGAGGCGAAAGAAACCATTGGAAACCATTGAGACTGACAAATGGTGAAATTGCTTGTAATAAGCACGTCACCCTTTGACACAATGTTTTCCACCTAAATTTCTGTTTTCCATTATAACAATGGTCATCTGCTGGTCCTTTTAATTTAGACAAGTTATCTCAAATTGCCACACAAAGTAATTGTTTAATTGGGCTTTATGCCATTTTAAACAATTTTCAGTTATATTGCGGCAATACCCATTAATTCTATCTGGAAAACCAGTTCTTATTTTTTTTTTTAATAAACTGGTATTTGTTATACAGACTTATGATCTACCCTATCCCAGAATGCCATTGATAGTGTATAAAAGCATTGTTTACTACATAAAATAGATTCCAGTTGATGTATTTGTATGATTTTTGATATTTCCCAATTTGATGGATTTCACGACGCGAAAATTCCCAATTTGAAGGATTTCGCGACTCAAAAATTCCCAATTTCTAGGGGACAGGACCTGTTCCCAAACAGGTGAAAAAAAACGCTGGTACCATCTGTTAAACCTGGTAGTCTGTATAACATTTTCCTTCTTCTTCGAGCATTTCTTTGCGACTGTGAGTGGCATGTCTTATCGTGCCTCAAAAAGTTGTAATTCTGTTGCTCTGGTCTCCATCCTACCATTGAGTAATTAAATTGAATGCGTTTTAATGCCCTTTTATTACTGTTTAATTTGAGTTGCAATGCTATGAGGTTAAATTGTATTTACAGTTATATGTATCATGAATATTGCTGGGCCAAGTGTGAGGTTGAGCGCTCTATAACCGGTTTAAACCTCCCAGTGCTTAGCACTGACCGTTCCATGGCGGTGAGCCCAGCTTTGTTCTACTTTGTGTATATGTTTTTTCGTTTTGTGCCGTACTGTACCGTTTAGGCAATTGGTTCCTTGCCATAAATAAAAGACCACGAAGGTGTGTATGATAGAAATGCAATACTGCTGCAGCTTCTGGAGTTTCACTTCTTTATATTAAAATTATGTCTGCTCCTCCAATGACTCTGGTTTCATACCCCGCCTGCTACGTCGGAGTCGACTCTCCTTACTACTTCCAGACTTATCCTCTGCATCATCTTTCTAAATTGCTTGTTTAGACGCTTTTTTTTAATTCTTCTTGTTCTTTTTTTCCCGGTGTCCGCATTAATTTTAATTACAGCGCTATCTTGAGACAAATCAGGTCGGTAGTTTGCTGTTTGAACGATGCTACGGGCTCAAGACGTATCTTTTGACCCCCATATTGAACCCAGTGACCCATCATGAAGTGTGATACAATATGTGTAGAAGGGTGGTAGTAGAACGCGCGTTTGGAAATCTAAAATCAAGATTTAGGTATTATTGCATTACTTTGTGAAAAATGAAGAACATTTTAACAAAGTTATTCGTGAAAATGCATTGAACATAATATGTATATATGCTTAAATATGTACTTGATGAGAAGTTTTTGTGTTTTTTTTTTTAATGACCCATCTATTTAAATACTGATGGCAAGAAATTATAAGTATATCGGTAATGGAATAATACATACACCAACTGTAAATGTTTGTGTATAAGAACCTTCATATATAAGTTCATGTTACTATCATAAATTGGGTATTATTGCCTTTATAGCAACCAAACATGTTAATCCCCCAATTGATAAAATCAAATCATTATATAATACATATATATTTATATATTATAATAAGTAATTTTTCTAACATACGTCATATTGCAATGCATACGGTACATTGTGATATTAACATGTGGTTGTCCAGCTTGTAGCAGAATGGCAGTTCGAGAGTATCGGGAAAGAATAGACTTCTCACATTTGGCCAATGATGAACTTCAGAAGAGATACCGTGTCAACCATCTCACTTTATAATATATTATTGACCAACTGGATGCTGCCTTAGGACCCAAGACAGGTCGTAGTTTGTTTTATCACTGATTATGAAACTATCAGAGTGATAAGTGAAGCACTCGCTATTCTGAAGGATAATAATTCTGAAGAGGTGCCTTCGTACGTTATCGCAGACTTTGATGAACAATAAATGTCATCGCTGGAATATGTATATCCAGTCAAGGGAACTTGCTAATGTTTGTAAATTTGTTTTCAGTTTTCGTATCAAAAGCGTCTGATAAAACTTTTTTTCAATCATGATATATTACGTGATAAATTGTGTTTCAATCGTATATATCTAGCTGCCCGACTATATTTTAAAGATATAGCTCAATATGCCAGAAACAGATGTGAAGTACAAGTTTGTGTTACATTACGTCAAATAAAGATGTAATGTTGTTCAACAGCTTCACGATTACCGGGACGGTATGTATTATTTCTGCGAGTAGTACCGGCAAGTACGTATGTCGACTTATTCTACTAATGTGTTGAAGAATAGAATATAATGTTTTTTCACAGAGTAAAAATCATGTTGCTCAATGCGCGTATCAAAGTAATCACAAGACCTGTTTCAGTGAGCATCTACATCACGCAGGTATAATGTATGTTTATTAAATCTTTGCATTCAGACCAATTTTGTTTTACAACAGGTGCATAAGTGCTATTTTAACACGGAGCAAGCACGGAGTCGGTAGCTCAAGAAAATCAAGTATATGAATAATATGATACAGATAGTGCTTTGACTCACCTGCATGATTAAGCGCGAGCAAAAAAACCAGTTTGAAAGAGCATCGACAAAATTGAAAGCAACAGTGGTTTGGTTAAATATCAGATTTTGTCCATACGAGTCAAAGATTTGGTCGGCAGTGAAAGAGTAATGAAGTGGCGATTAGCCTCGTGAATTATTGCTCGTCACACTAGCTCAGGTTCAAGTCCCTACACCGATTAAAGTTATTTATTATTTTTGTTGATTTTTTTTAATTATTATATATTTTTTGTTTAATTCCATTTTAACTTCTCAATGGTCTCAAGACCTATAACTTTCCGATGATGAAATAAAACAAAAACACGTGTCAGTCACATGCCGTCGTCTAGTAATAAGCTGTATAAATATAGTATCACTTAGTTTATTATGTAGATCATCGTCATGCAGTACCAATAAAAAGCTGTCAGTTTAAAAGAGTCCAATTAAACAACTGTGTTGCATTTGTTTCTATGAAAATAATTACTTTTTATTTTGTCAACGAATATGTATTTCATAATATTCCTGTCCACATACACTTTAAAAACGTGTTGAAATCTGATACATATGTAATTAAGCGAGTTTATACGATCATGTTACTTTTTAAGATATTTGATAAAAAAAAAAACCTATCGTAAAAGTTCACAAAAAAACGTATGCACTTGCAAATAATTGTTGCTACACAGCTGAAAACTCCTTCATGTACCTTATTGGGAAATACACACTAGTTTGGCTCTATAGCTTGCTCCTTCATGTACACTGTTGGGAAATACCAACTGCTCTATGCTATTCATACGACCCCTAGTCACAATTTTAGTTCTGCACCTAATGCGTGTAAACATATCGGTATCGACGCAAACATATTCGTTATGACTTTACAGCTACGACACTGAAAGAGTAAAAATAATTCGAGTGTGACGTAATCTACTGAACGCGAAATACACACATGGCAATAGACAATCATGTACGATTTTGAAATGTTCAATTATGAAATCCATTTTCAGCTCCTGGGACCCATGTATGCTTCAGAATATAACATGCTACTCAAGAAGTGGTGTAAATCCTTTTACAACAGCGTACATTGGTCATTTTTTATGATTTACTACTGTAACAATTATATGCTAAAATACAACTACCAGAGACATGTAGAAAAATCAACATTCTCCGTACTGAAGAAGTGGTCCCATCACATGATAGTAGGCAACATGCTGTTTCAGAGCTTTTACAGCTCTACTTGCTGTGGACGATGATAGCACCTCTATAGCCTGCCTGCTCTAACAAATCAACATAGATCCTTAGAAGGTCTTCTTATCCTGAACTGCCAGACGAGATCTGTAGAAATAAGATAACAAAATAGTACTAAGTAGCTCACATCAGCAGATACAGCACAATGCTTTACTTTTGACACTTAAAGCGAGACTGAACGATTTTCATATGTGTAAATTTGTAATATATTGATACAAATATTTTACGATGACACAAAATAGGCAATACAAATTAAACATTGAAGACGAATTTAATAATATGCAGCAAAGACAAGTTAGCGCTGGTTAAAGCCGATGCCGACACTTCTACTCGTATTTGTTAGGCAACAATATTGTGTCTTTGTGTCGTAGGAACGAATCTGAATGAAAGAACACAATTTGGTATACATGTAGATCCACTAAAGATACTTCAAGTATCAAAGCCAAATATCTAAGATCCATTATATTGTCAACAAAAAGCGTTTGGAGACTGTACGATTTTCATATGTGTTACATTGTAATAAATTGATAAAAATATGTTACAATAACACAAAATAGTCAAGAAAAATTATACATAGAAGACTAATTTCATAAAATGCAGCAAAGACAAGTTAGCGCTGGTTTAAGCCGATGCCGACACTTTTACTCGTATTTGCTAGGAAACAAAATTGTGTCGTATGAACGAATCTGCACTAAAACTAAATTTAGATTCACATTGTACATGCGTGATATATATACTGGCTGGGAGCCTTTTTCGATTTCAGAATTAAATATCTGGCTTATTTCGCATTTTTCGACACATGTTTTTCTTAACTTTTATTTTAATGTATATTGAAATATATGTAAAATACACACATGACATAATAATGAACCAATGGACAATCATGTAAGATTTTGAAATGTTCAATTATGAAATCCATTTTCAGCTCCTGGGGCCCATGCATGCTTCAGAATATAACATGCGACTCAAGAAGTGGTGTAAATCCTTTTACAATAGCGTACATTGGTCATTATTGATGATTTACTACTGTAACAATTCTATGCTAAAAAACAACTACGAAAGACATGTTCTATAAAAGTACATGTAGAAAAATTCACCTTCTCTGTACTGAAGAAGTGGTCCCATCACATGATATTAGGCAACATGCTGTTTCAGAGCTTGTACAGCTCTACTTGCTGTGGACGATGATAACTCCTGTCTATAGCCTGCTTGCTCTAACAAATCAACATAGATCCTTAGAAGGTCTTCATATCCTGAACTGCCAGACGAGATATGTAGAAATAAGATAACAAAATAGTACCAAGTAGCTCACATCAGCAGATACAGCACAATGCTTTACCTTCTTTACTTTTGACACTTAAGGAATGAAAAAACAAAATTTGGTATAGATCCACTAAAGATACTTCAAGTATCAAAGCCAAATATCTAAGATCCATTATATTGTCAACAAAAAGCGTTTGGAGACTGTACGATTTTCATATGTGTAACATTGTAATATATTGCTAAATATATGTTACAATAACACAAAAAAGTCAAGAAAAATTATACATAGACGACTAATTTAATAAAATGCAGCAAAGACAAGTTAGCGCTGGTTAAAGCAGATGCCGACACTTTTACTCGTATTTGCTAGGAAACAAAATTGTGCCGTATGTACGAATCTGCACTAAAACTAAATTTAGATTCACATTGTACATGCGTGATATATATGCTGGCTGGAAGCCTTTTTCGATTTCAGAATTAAATATCTGGCTCATTTCGCATTTTTCGACACATGTTCTTCTTAACTTTTATTTTCATTCATATTGAAATATATGTATAATAAGTTTTTTACACATATTATATTAATTCTTAAGTATTTGACAAAATCGTACAGTCTCTCTTTAAAGTAACATTAATACTCAAAAATCGGAAATTTCGTAAAGTATTTTGTAAAATAAAGTTACCCTATTAAAAATCAATGTTCCTTATAGCAAAAGCCAAAAATTCAAAACGAGATGTTTTCTGGTAACAAGGATGTTTGTAGATATAAAATGCTCGTTTTTAATTTTTCGCGTACCCAATAAATAGATATCAACGCGGGACATTAAAATGGAATTAATTGTGTACACGAAAAATAAAAAACGAGCATTTTATATCTACAAACAGTTGCAGTTACCAGAAAACATCTCGTTTTGAATTTTTGGCTTTTGCTATGAGGAACATTGATTTTTTATTGTGAAACTTTATTTTACGAATTACTTTCCGAAATTTCAGTCGATTTTTGAGTATAAATGTTACTTTAAGTGGGCATCCTGATTACATATTTCACTTTTATTTGTTTTCAGCCCCCGTTACCTACATTAAAAGTCACAAGACTGAACACTTTGAAAGAAAACTGTCCAAGAATGATTCCTATTAAGTATTGTTTTAATTCATCAAGAAGTTTAAAGGAGATGTTGTCAAAACAAATAGCAAACATTCCAGCCTCTGGGGTCATGAGTTCCCGGTATATATTATACATTGAAGACCATTTCATAAAATGCAGCAAAGACAAGTAAGCGCTGGTTACAGCCGATGCCGACACTTTTACTCGTATTTGCTAGGAAACAAAATTGTGTCGTATGAACGAATCTGCACTAAAACTAAATTTAGATTCACATTGTATATGCATGATTTATATGCTGGCGAATTTGGCTGGAAGCCTTTTTCGATTTCAGAATTAAATATATGGCTTATTTCGCATTTTTCGACACATGTTCTTTTTAACTTTTATTTATATTGAAATATATGTTTACTAAGTTTTTACTCATTTTACATAAATTGATAAATATTTGACAAAATCGTACAGTCCCGCTTTAAACAACCAAGCATCTAACTCTTGCATGGCTGTTAACACATCCTTTCTTCCAACATAATAGAAGAAATAGTTTTCACTAGATCTAGTGAAATATTATAATGAAAAGCGTTTTTCCATAAACTGCAAAACAAAACGTAACACACAATATGAAGAAGTGAAACTCCAGAAGCTGCAGCAGTATTGCAGTTTTATCATACACACCTCTGTGGTCCTTTATTTATGGCAAGGAACCAATTGCCAAAACGGTACAGTACGGCACAAAACGAAACAACATATACACATAGTAGAATAAACCTGGGAACAAAACAACTTTCATGTATGCTAAGCATATAATAAACACATATATGAAATAGATGTTCCTTGAATCTATTAATACTAACACTGTTTCAATAAAATAGTTCAGTACTAAAACTATAAACATATAACTGTTTTCACAGAGTCAGAAGCTCTGGAAAAGTACAATACCGCTCACATAGGCATCAGAAACAGTATTAAAAGGGCCATCGGGGTTTGGAAGAGAACCTTTCTTGCCCTTCATGGTGAGGTATGTAAGGAAATTGTTTATATTATTAATGATAAAATTTATTAAAGATTATAAAATAAAATGTATTTAATCAACACAGAAGGTTAATGCAAATTGACATCATATATTTATAGGCATAAGAGTTGGAAAAAAAAGTTGTAAAATAACTTAACATTATTTGTGCATTCCATAGACACTTTTTAGTTCTTAAATTCAACTTAGACGGAAAAATATACTAAATATTCTAAATATGAGCAAATGTACCTCATTATGACCAATTGAACAAGTGAAAGTAACAGCATTTTACACAACTGTCTCGTATGTCTGTGAAGTACTGATACATTACTGAATGCCAGATAAAACAATTTAAACATTTTTAGATGTTTTTGTGTATCTGTTAGTGCTCATAAGAGTTACATAAGATATAAGTAAATTGTTACACTCTGAACAAAAAGTAGTTGTTACTATTTACTATGCAACAAACATTTGGGGACAAATTTGACATTTTTAATAATAACTCTTGATGTAACATTATCTTCAATGTTATTCCTCCAATGTCTTTTTATTTGTGTATAACAGATTAGAATGAAGCCTGCCAAGGTCACCCGCATCATCGTTGCCTGTGCTGTTCTTCATAATCTGCGGTTGATGTGGGGGGGGGGGACCAGCAGTGGATCCGGAACCCTTAGAAGAGGTTTCCCAGGGAGATATTTTTCAGGCTGTAACGGATGAGAGAAGAGTTCGAGATACAATTGTCGCAAATTACTTTACCTAGGAAATTAACAGATTAAATATAAATGTTGTCATTATATTTGTGCTTGTATATCTCTGAGTCATAAAACTGATAGTTTGGTTCCGTGTTTGTTTATGTTGGTTTTACAACATTGGAACAACCATTCAACAATAGAACCAAATGTATTATTTCAATGTCCATATATATTTTTTTTTTGAAAAAATGTTTAGGTAATAACCTCATTTGTACTCATTTATGATTTTATTTTTTCAATTCCTTAGATTTGCTTGAAATGTATGTTGAATGGTTTATGGTAACTCACTTTTGTTGCATCAAATGTTCTTCACGCATCTTATATAGCTCTTTTCTTGCTTTTCTATCGGTGGTTGATGCCAAGGTCGTCTTTAGCTTGTGACATGTGTCGCAAATGCTGAATCTTGACATCTGAATAGGCATTTGAAATATATCATACACATAATAAACCTGCTTTTGAATGAAGCTAGTTGTTTGTCACCAATACATGTACACAACTTATAATATATAAAAAAAAACAAAAAAAACAACATGAGCTTTGTTTAAAAAAGTACGGAAAATGGAATGCCGGATGAACAGACGGACGGACAGACCGACTGTTTTATGCCACCCTACCGGGGGCATACAAATTCAAATGTTAGTTCTTTTAAAATTTAGTAGGAATTGATACAAAGATTTATCTTGTAAAATGGGAGTGATATAATAACCTTGAGTATAATTATGTTTGGCAGGTAACGTCTCCACCTCCTCATACCAGTGGCTACATGAGCAATTCGGAAAAGCTTAAGGAGTCTTGAGATGCGTTTTCATATATAGGATTTCTAAGAAAGCTAAATTTGTCTACTGATGCCGACTATTAAGAACTGTCCGTGCCCAATCCGGGTTTTAACTCAAGAAGTCGACATAATATTGTCTGTTTGTAACCGTAGACATAAGATTGTTTGTAACCGTAAGTACAATAATATATCAAATCTATCTTACAATGTAGCTTATGTTGTCCAAGTTGTTGATGACGGAATCAAAAGACCAATAACAAACAAAAAACGATCATGTTGGCCCTAGTCGCTTTACTCCACTGACACCACTCTTTAATTGAAAAGATCAATAGAAAGGAAAACAATTATGATGATGAAAAATCCGTGAATAATTAATAAATAACTACATACTACTAATTATAATGATGAAAAATCCATGAATAATAAATAAAGAACTACATACTACTAAAAAGATCCGTTCCAATTTACGTTACCAAGGTTGTATTAACTTCATATTGTAAGTTAACAAATTCGACATTCCCATAATTTCGCCTCCAATTAATCCATTCGGCCAATGTGTCGAGTTCAACGACACGTCTACCAATTTTTCAACTGGCATCGCTGTTGTCACATTTGGTCGCGCTTACCGACGATCCGATAGAAAAATCATCAAAATAACAGTGGTCATACCGGAAATCCTGATTATCGGTGGAAATGTTATTTCTGTTTTATTTTATTTCTATCCACATTGTTCTTTGGAACGTTTTTTGAAAATTTACCTTTTAGGTTTCGATTTGTATTCCGCATTATATCCCAATAAGACATTTAAAATGAAAATAATTAATCAAAATGAACACCAAGTATCTTATTGTTGACAAATTATCGTTTGGTTATTAATAGACGCTTGTATTCGCACCGAAAATAGCACTGCGGAGAATCACGTGATCACAAAAGTACATCGAACGCACAAAATGGCGGAACAAGCTCTCGCTTAANAAATGTTTACTCAGTGCATTTACTCAGTCTAGCTTTTCCTGGCAGCACATTTCAACACAGTGTCACAATCTGACATTAAAAACTGACATCGCGTACATACAACGTACGCTATTACACAGAACTGGATACTAGCAAAACATGCATTTCTATGCATATCGGGTTTACTGCAATTTGGGCCTATTCAGTTCATTGAATCTCAAACGATTTTCTTGTCGTTCATATGGACATAGTTACTTGGGCCTTTTGTATTTCTTTATGCGTCTGTCTAATTACCGGTAGACCGGTGTTATGACGGGCGCTAATGTGTTCCGTTAATTGAAAATCCGAACGGTTTCTTTCTAAATATGGCTTTACACCTGTCCAACTTCGAATAAATTAGATGAGCATAAATGTATGTGTTTTGACGATGTACTATGAACAAGTCTTGAATAAAATGTATGTCTGATTGTCATAAAGTCACATTAAACTGGCACGTTACATTTACCTTAATCCAAACACAAACGGTCTGTAATAAACACATAACAGGTTCTTTGAGTTGTTATATAACTACCTAAACATATTCAAACTGTGTCCTTACAGTGGCGCAGCTCGAGTCTAAACATGTATAGGCTCATTTGATGTAAATTACAACACGATGCTACGGTGGTCGATTTGCATACTGTATATTTGGGAAAACCAACAGACACCAGGTAAAGAGAATACACTTTTTATTTATGTAATTGTCATGTACATACGGAAGTCAATAAACCATTTGAAAATAATGCAACGTTGTATCTCGTTAACCAGTAATGGTAGCAAAACTCGTCATGAGTAACAATTAAACAAATTATCATTCTTTAACAGAGAAATACGAAATATATTTACATGTACTATTTTATGTTTAGTTTAATATTGTGCAAACAGAATATGTGTCTAAGTTGTATAATATTGACATAATAATAAGTTAGCTAAACTCTGATTTTACAAAAGTAATACATTAAACTAGTGTAATACTTAATGTGTGAGTCTATTGCATTTAACGAAATATAGTTCTATCGAGATAAATAGGACTCTGCTGAATGCTGTACATACAAGTGCTTGTAGTGCAATACCACTGCATCAGAATATGACATTAAAACGGCATATTTACATGTATTATTTGAAATTATACACAAACTAAGTATGTAAATAAGAACATGATGTTCCAGTTAACAGTGTCACATCATCTGATATGTTATGAATCAACTTTGTCCATTATCCTGTTGAATATGTAGTTGAATGAAGACATTATAGTTACTTTCACTCTGCAACCTTCCTTCGAAACATATACAAAGTTTACGCGTGCATTTATTTAGCATAATGTTCCATTAAAACATTCACTTAATATCTTTTTGAATCATCCACAACCTGTCTGTCGTACTATTCCGTTCCGAAAATGTCCAACTAAAACCAAGTCCAATATTCCATGAAAAAACATTTGCATGTACCGCAATTCACCACCAACTATAAACAAAGTCCAAAATTAAATTCAAAATACTTGTACACATATTTTTTCAGCATAAACTATGAAAAATATACAGTCCAAGAGTCGGCATTCAAAACCGTATACAGTCCAAAAGTCGGCATTCAAAACCACATACAGTCCAAAAGTCGGCATTCGAAACCTTATACAGTCCAAAAGTCGGCATTCGAAACCTTATACAGTCCAAAAGTCGGCATTCAGAAGCATTTTCCATCGTCACACTCCCAGGGATTCTTCAATAGGTCTACTAACTCCCGCTTAGAGTAGTCTATGGGGTCATACGGGATTCGAAGGTCTTTGAAGCGAATGAACTTGACGTAATAAACATAGCAGCCTATAAGGAAAACGTTTATTGCGATCACAGAGAGCACCGCGCAGCCTTTATTAAGCTTCATCTTCCTTAATAATCGCATTTAACACGCACACGTAACACCGTTTGTTTGTTTGTGATGTCAAGATATGTTCCAGCTTTAAATATTCCAGAAACTGCGGCTTAACTCTACGTCACTGCATCACCAATAATAAAACGATCTAAACAGTTGTTTCTATTTCGTCCATGTATTGTTACGTTTACTTCATTTACACCTTGATCTTCGTACCACGTAGACTTTTAATATAATACTAGTAACACAAATTTCATTTAGATGTGTTCGTCGCTTTGAAAGATAAGATCTTGCGTCACTAATTTCGGTACTCGTACGCATATCTTAGGTCATTTAAATACGAACATGTGTGCAGGTTACTTATTTGTGCAACGATTATGTACGGATAGTATAACTGTTATTACTCAAATTGCAATCACTTGCTTACACCGAAATTTATCGGACCGCCCGTTTAATTAATATACATTTTCTTTTTTCTTTTTTTTTCTTTTTTTTTTGAGATTTCAACACATTTTATTTCGAGATTGCAAACAAATACATATACAATTATGAACAATAATACAATCATGTTATGCAATCAGAAATGAACAAAAAAAAATAATGCAATCATGTAATATGCAATATTTAGATTCAAGATATCTAAATTCTTAACTATCTAATGCATGTAATTTTGTGTTGAAAAAACAAAAACATTTAAAGAATAAAGAAAAAGAAAAAAGTGACATTTTCCAGTTAGTATAGATCAACATGGATGTATAAATAGTACTTTCAGATGAAAAAGGCATAGCTATAAAATATACATTAATTTTATTATTTTATAGTTAACCATGTTCAATGAGTAAATACAGGCATGCAGTTGGTTGATTCACATTTTGTTTCACAAAATGAAACTGTATGATTGCAATTCATACTTTAATACTTTCGATAGTTTCAAATTGGACTCCTTTCGAGTTTGAACCCTGAGTTGGAACCCTGTGGAATTTCTTACGAACCTCATATTCCATCTCCCGCCGTAAACTGGCACTAAATCCCTGAACAGAGTTGGTAATGTACCCGCACGCACATGCTCAAAACGGGACAAATTCACTAAACGTTATGTATTCATTGCTTACGCGAACGATGACTTACTGCAAATACAGCTTGTGTGAACTCGTTAACGTCGAAGACTACATTACGCCCGAATCATGGGTTGACGTTCCAGCACCGATGTTAAGCAATGCCGAGGCCGTCAAAGAATGCTGGTGCAGTTAACATTATGTTTAGTGTTTCTATTCCTAACCACTTCTGAAAACGTAGTCGGTGCTAACTGTTAAAATACGTTTAACGCGCTCCCACAAACGTTCGTTATCATATCACGTTGAAAGATCGGTTGAGTGTATAATGTCCCATGCGAACATAATATACATTTCATATCTCGTAGAGGGTGATTATCAACCCTCAAAACGGTTATGTAAGCCTCGGCGTGATTGATATTCATCTTATTATAAAGAGGATATTTGTTCTTGTCAGTGTAAGATCGTTTGTTATTTCACGAGTGATAATAGAAAATATTATTTTTCTTTTATCACGAGTGAAATAACAAACGATCTTACACTGATATGAACATTTTTTTTTTTCTTTTATGCCCCTTTTTCAAGAAAATAATTAACAGCTGTTTCCCTTTCGCTGAAAAGTTACCCTTTCTCCCGTGGCGTACCTCAATACATTGAAATGACGTCATTTTGTTGGCGTAATGACGTCATTTTGTTGACGAAATGACGTCATTATTCCAGCGAAATTCCTCAGTTAAACTCTTATACAATGTAAATAAACGGTAAAAAAGCATAAAATAAAAAGAAAATGTGTTGGATTCGGTGGAATTTCGATTTTATTTCCCTCTGATCATAGAAAAACTATAAACAAGGATATAAACAAGGGAAGTAAATATTGATATGATAATCTAAAAATAGACAAAGGAGTTCCGAAAATTTGTTATTTTCACCTGTGAAAATAACAATTTGTTTATTTTCACTGCTATTATTTCACTGCAGAAATGTCATATTTTATCATTAGGTATAAAAGAAACTGTAAAAATAATAATTTATTCAACCAAATAAGCCATTTGCCAATGCAAGTGTAATTATATCGTTTTATTTGTTTGCTTTCCGCTGGTTTATAGAGAAATATCAGTGAATTAAAAAACGATAATTCATGGGTTCACGTTCCAGCACCGAAGTTAAGCAATGCCGAGACCGTCAAAGAATGCTGGTGCCTTAGTGCCAGCAGTGGAATCGTGACCTCACTTTTATGCATTGCATTCCAACCGGCAAGGAATAAGGGTCAGTTCGCGGTCAGTAAACGGATCTTCATAATATATAGACGCTATCGCGTTATCTAGGTGAACTAGAATTTTATTTAGACCATGAATATAATAAAAGGAAGATATTCGGCGATATAATTATGTTATTTCAATCATAGATTTTTAATGTGTTTTTTAACAATACTAAAATAGTGCTCTTTTATTAGAATGGATCGACGGGAAAATGTTGTCAACAGTCAATAATAGCTAAACTACCTTCTATGTTTTCTTTCGACTGTGTATCTCCTACAAGCGTTTGTCTGATCTGTATCTAGCAAGCGTTCAGTAACGTTTTGCAAATAACTCAAATATTTTATTGTGCACAACAGTTGACGTTTCGTTTTGCATTACACAATACAATTTTGTTAAAATTGTTATATTCTCTCCGTTTTTACTCCATATACATAGGTTTTTGCTAAAAGTTACTGTTTCAAACTGTTTTTCATAGCTAAACATGTTTCGTTTTTTTAAGATATATGTATACTCCAGGGTATGCTCTGATCATTGTGCGGATGGAATTGGTCCAAACAGCCTTAACAGAAACAAGGTGCCAACAGAACACCTTGCGCAGAAGATCCTTTCTACCAAGAAAGTAAAGATGCGTAGATCTCTGATCAAGGTAATAAATTGCTGTTTTAGCCTTTCAAAGCATTTTTAAAAAAGTATGCATCTCATACTTTTCACAGTAAGTGAAGAGAATAAAATGTATAATATATGCGATCAAAATTAATGATAGAACGCACATTTTTTCTATAACTCTGTTGAAGAAAATAACACACAAACAAAACAAAAAAAAACAGGTAAATTTATGTTTTATGGGGACACTCAGATCATACATATTTATACATGTATGTAACATTATTATTTAATAATTACATTTAAAAACATCAAACCCATATTTCTAGCTTTTCTATAAGGCTTAACATACACTTGGTTATTTAAATTTTAGTATGAAGTACTTCCTGTGTATTTAAACTGTGTTGTTATCTGCATTTAATCAGTAAACTTGTTTTTTGTTGTACATAATATATTTTTATAAAATGTACATAAACATGCATTTATTTCTTACTATTACTTTTGTTATAGGTGTTTGACAGTGATGATCAGCCTNAGTGAATCGGTGTAGAAATGAAGAAGTAAATGTAAAATAACCTAAAAAAATGAGTGATAATTTCTGACGCGGCCCCACCCCAACCCCCATAACTTTTGACCCAGGGGTCAGATCAAAATTCCAAATAGTGCAGGGTCGCACATATGCTCATAGCTACCATGTGTGTAAGTTTCAAGGGTCTAGTGCTAATAGTGTAGGAGGAGATAGTGACCAGGACGGACGGATGGACAGTCAACAAAGGGCAATAATTCCAACCAGAGTTATGCAACTTATCCTGGACAGCCCCTTTATGATAGTTAGCGAGTGTTGTAGTTCTGAAAGCAATAGCTATGATAGTTTAGGAGTAAAATGAACCAAAACACAAAACTTAACCAAATTTTCAATTTTCTAAATATAAAAGGGGCCATAATTCTGTCAAAATGCCAGTCAGAGTTACATCACTTTGCCCGCACAGTCCCCTTAATATAGTTAGTAAGTGTTGCAAGTATGAATGCGGCATTAATGCAACAGCTTTGATACTTTAGGAATAAAGTGGACCTAAACACAAAACTTAACCAAAGTTTCAATATTCTAAGTATAAAAAGGGACCATAATTCTTACAAAATGCTTGATAATGTTTTCTGCTCTTGTTTATAGATTAGGGTCATGTTGATAAAGAAGTATGCAAAATATGAAAGCAATATGTCAAGGGACATAGAACATATTTGAGGTGGTACGCAAACTTTAACATAGATTTATCAATAATATGCATATTCTAAGTGGAAAAGGGGCCATAATTCTTACAAAATGCTTGTTACAGTTGTCTGCTCTTGTTTATAGATTGGGGTCATGTTGGCTAAGATGTATGCAAATTATGAAAGCAATATGTCAAGGGACATATAAACTATTTGAGGTGGTACGCAAACTTTAACATAGATTTATCAATAATACGCATATTCTAATTGGAAAAAGGGCCATAATTCTTACAAAATGAAATTACAGTTGTCTGATATATTATATCAGATTTTTAATTGATTTTTTCATAAAAAAAATGTTGTTTTATGACATATTGATAGTGTTAAAGTGACTTTGCCATGCCCAACACCTGTGGTAAGAACAAAAGTAACTGTCAGAGATCTATATTAAGTTTGCATTAACATGTGACAAATGACCTACATGACCGCTACATGCTTATCACTGATGAATGTGGCTATAATTGTATTGAAGTAGCTATTTTTAATCATTTAACACGAGACGAAACTGTGATATAGACATGTCATTATATACAAAAGTAATTTTAATATAAGAGCGCATAGAATCTGATAGATTCTAAAAGACTCAGCACAACAATTCATGGCTCGAAAGGTTACTAAATCTTGTGAGTGGTGTCAACAAAAAACAGGTATACACGTCCAAATCTTGATAAACCTCGGCGTCCTAGACGCCTGACCATTACAGTAATCGCAGAAATTCAATTAATTTCTAATATGATACAGAAATCTAGTTCTTTTTATAGTTAATAAAATAGGAAGAATCAAAACA
>VMBQ01011841.1:0-21238 GCA_007657795.1 Dreissena rostriformis | reverse complement strand
TTTTTCAATTTATCGATACATTAATAACTCACAAAGCACAAAGTGCAAGCCGCACATAACACACTTTTCAACTGACGTTGCAATAATTTGCTTACCTTTAAATTTGATATTCTCATTCAATAAAATAAGAAAAATAATCTGATTCAGTGAAATAGCATTTACTTTAAGCAACATAAGAGTTACAGCCCTTGAAAACAAATTTTGGCAATATTTTCCTGCAGTAAATGACTGTGTCAACATCTGAGATTTTTGGCCCATCCACATTTTGAAGTGAGAAAAAGGGCATTTAAAATTGCCCATTCAATTACACATGTATAGGGAATTCTTTCATTAGTTTTCCAAAATATCATGTACTATTGACTTTTGTTTGCACTGCCTGGGTTACACCTTAAAATATGTTTCTGTATTTTCTAAAAAAAAAATGGTTAAATGTGTCCTTTTATTTTAATTTAGTACTATATATATATTAGGTTTAACATATTAATCTGGTTCAAGTTAATTTTTAGCAAGGCTATTTAACAGTTATTACTTCATCTATTGTATAATTCCTTAAAACTAGCCTTACCAGTCATATTACCTAAGGCTACCAAGTTAAACAACTCTTGTATGAATTAAATGAAATTTATGGGCCTTTTTAGGCTTTGAAATTCAGGTGAAAATATAGGAACAGTTTCAGGTTAATCTCTGTCACGACCATATCTCAATAAACTGAAAATATTTTATTCTGACTTCATTATAGCCTATCCAATCATACAAACTGCCATTTTAGATAACTGTTGTAAGAAATTAATGCAAATTGATGGCCTTTAAAAGTATTGTATAATAATAAAAAGTGGCCATACTGAGCGTGGTATGAGTCTTGAGATGCTATTGTTTTATATTTAAATGAATGAGTAGGTATACAAATTGAAATAATTTTATTTCTTATGCCCATCATTATGTTATCTGAATGAGTTGGTATATGTGACAAGATTCATGGACAAATGACATTAACCTTTGACTTCAGTATAATGTATTATTCATGTACGTAGGAGACATAAAGCTGTTGACAGCATCATCACACAGTCATACTTCAAGAGGTGGACACAGCATGACAAGACTGATACGGGAATAAGTAAACCCGAACCCGGTTACATGTTATGAATGGGCAAGATACATGAAAGGTGGACACAGCATGACACGACTGGTACGGGAATAAGTAAACCCAAACCCGGTTACATGTTATGAATGGGCAAGATACATGAAGCAGCTTCTGAAGACCATTCAACACATCAAGAACAACTCCTTGTAACATCCTGATGAGTTCTTGGATCCAAAGATTATAAGTATTCCTTAAAGAAAACATGTTCTGTGAGGAAAAATCATTTATGATGCTAAAGCCAAAGCTATCATTCTGTTCTGGGGGTCGCCTACCTGGATTGAGTTCCCAGGTTTAGATGCAGCTAGACAATGGTATATGTATGAGGACATTGCTACACTGCAGTGCATGAACTGTGTCCATGAATGTGAGGCAAGGGTCGAAAAATGCTGATAAATTACTTACATAAATAAAATTTCTTGCACTTCAAAGCACCTAATACTTTGTGCTGACTGGTTTATACATATACCTGTTAGATATTGGTGTGTTCATTTCGTCAGCCCAATTGTACATAAATTTTACATGATTAATGTCATTTTCTATGACGTTTGCACATAAAAGCCTAATTTATATGTTCCATATGTTCAACAGCAATGATAGATGCACGTTGAGTTTTTAAGTAGCATATGTACAACCCATTTTAAGTGGTTTCTGTTGTTCAACTTTAGTTTGTTGTTTTTTAAGATTTCATTGCTGTATACCGAGCACATGTGTTACTAATTGAGTAATTATCTTGATTAATTATTCCATTTACAAATTCTTATTTATTTATTTTTTTATTGTTTTGAAAAATAAAATTAAATATAATGTATCTTGAGCTCCAAAATACACTTGCATTATCTAAAAAGAAAAATATATTTTTTTTTAAAGGTGTTTTTTTTTGTATTTTGTAAATCAGTTGCAATGGCAACAACAGTGTATTATTGTATGGATTTATAGCTGTTTCCACATTATGATGTACACATGTTATGCATGTTGTATTACAGTGACTTATGGTACATTTCAATATTATGTACAATTATGGCTACCAGTAAGTTTTAAAACGTAGGAAACTGAATTGTGGTTGTTATGGTAATGTTACTAAGATAAAAAGAAAAAGCCTAAACAATTTACACTTACTCATTGTAACCTTTAAGGTCATTTATTTAGGAAGCAAAGTATTTAGCTTTAGCTTTTTGCAAACATTATTGTCATGCTTATAGATAATGCTGATTGCATACACCACATACAATATGCAAATAGAAATGTTCATATTTTCTATACTTTTTCTGCACTTTTTAACAAAAAAGTGTTTTTATTCACTTGAAAATATACTCAAATATATTTATTTTATGCATAAGTGTATTTTTAACAGAGTAGTTGCACTTGGGCGTATATATTCATGCAGGGAAAAGGCATACAAAATACATTTGTTTTCTTATAAGTTTTTTGTTTCATTTTCAAGTGTATTGAATATGCATTTTATTTGCATTAAACGAAGAAAAAAACAGGTGATGATACAGCTGTGATATGTGTGGATGAAATGCACATTTGATAAGAGATTATTATCTGCTAAATGTAGTGGAATAAGCGATAATTGGTTGTTGTTTTTATGTTCTAAATTCACCCCTAATGATAAGTTCATTACTCCGTAAAAAAACTAATAAAAAACAGTTGCATATTATTTGTAACATATGCTGAATTAGGGTTTTATAATTATATTGTAGTCGTCCAATTGTAAAGAAGACTTTTGGGAGAATTGTGATAATTATGGCAAACTCCCATCTAGGCAGCAGGTTATCTGATGTCAGTGAACTTGTAAAAAGGCAGATAAAAACAGTTGGTTAGTTTTGACTAAAAAATATGAGCACAGCTCAGGGGAAAACAGGGCTTAATGCTCTTACATAAAGTGCCATCCCAGATAAGCTAATCAGGGCCGGTACTTTCCACTTTTATGGTTATTATTTGTTTTAAGGAAGTCTCTTCTTAGCAAAAATCCAGTTTAGGGGGAAAGTGTTGTCCCTGATCAGCCTGTGAGGACTGCAAGGCTAATCTGGGATGGCAATTTAGGCACATGCATTTAACCCTTTGAGCGCTGGCACCGGATTTTGAAGGCCTTTGCAAACAGTTTGGATCCAGATGAGACGCCACAGAACGTGGCGTCTCATCTGGATCCAAACTGTTTGCTATTCTGATAGTGGTCTTAGAAAAAAAATCAAAGAAAATGCTAATTTTAGAAATTCAGCAGACGACATTTTAGCAGACGACAAATTTCCCAGCGCTCAAAGGGTTAACCCTGTTTTCTCAAAGGGAGGCTCATATGATGTTCTAGAAAACACCTTTCTCAGTCCTTGCTTCATAACTTTTTTTACCCTTCATTTTTTTTATTTGATCTACTACATTTTCCCTTTCATTATATACATATATAAAGCAATATAGTTAGAATAAGGCATAAACCATCAATTGGACAAGTGTGTGTGTTCTTTTTATTATTCAAATAAATGGATGTTTTTATACATTTCACATAAATGCTGCATTAAACTGAAGTAACAAACAATACCATATCTTATTTACATATAACATTCATGACCTTCATCCATGAAATACAAATATAAAAACCAGTTTTATCTTGAAAACAGGACTAACAGCGATAAAAAACTACAATTTATTTACATAAAAAACCCTAAGTTATTCAATTGCGTATCTTATATTTAAGAGCCACTTATTATTCAAGTAAACAAAGGAGATGCAAATGATTAATAATCAACAAGTCAGTTGTCAAAAATGGTAACATAACATTTAAACCAAAGTCTCTGAACACACACAAAAAATAACAATAACAAGATGTGTTTGTGAAACACTATGTCCACTTTTGAGCGATTTTGACCCATAAATTTGACCTTTGACCTTGAAGGATGACCTTGACCTTTCACCACTCAAAATGTGCAGCTCCATGAGATACACATGCATGCCAAATATCAAGTTGCTATCTTCAATATTGAAAAAGTTATGGCCAATGTTAAAGTTGGCGCAAACAGACCAACNTTTTTTTTTTATTATTCAAATAAATGAATGTTTTTATACATTTCACATAAATGCTGCATTAAACTGAAGTAACAAACGATACCATATCTTATTTACATATAACATTCATGACCTTCATCCATGAAAAACAAAGATAAAAACCAGTTTTATCTTGAAAACAGGACTATAACAGCGATAAAAAACAATTTATTTACATAAAAAACCCTAAGTTATTCAACTGCGTATCTTATAATTAAGAGCCACTTATTATTCAAGTAACAAAGTAGATGCAAATGATTAATAATCAACAAGTCAGTTGTCAAAAATGGTAACATAATATTTAAACCAAAGTCTCTGAACACGCACAAAAAATAACAATAAAAATTATTAAAGTTTATGCAAACTAAGAAGTGTGTACCTGAAACGTTTGTTTCCTTTCTTTGACCTTTTACGATGCAAATTTAATGATGGCTGACGATTAAGAATTATTCCAACAGTATCACTATCATGATCCTCCTTGTTTGTATCGCCCATTTGACAATGACCTTTACCTTCCGTATGACCTTCATCTTCAAAAGGACCTTCACTCTGACCCTGACAGCCTTGTAAGTGACCTTCACCCAGTATCATCTGACCCTCAACCTCGACCCCAGGTTTGTTGCCCCTGGCAACCAGAATCTGGTGCGAGGTACACTGATACGAGGCCGAGGTTTGGAACGAGAACGACATGTTCTGATCGACAAATACATCCTCATCATCATAATCCATCTTCAGCGGCTCAAGCTGAGATTTAAATCCTCGAAAACGATTCATAATTGGAATGAATGGAAACATATGTAAATATATAACACTACACCAACCTGACAATTTTGTGTTTTTGTTAAAGTCCCACTTAATAATATTTTCAAAATACTTATTAAAATTCAAAATTATAAAATGAAGAAATATGTAACACCACCACAGCCTTACAATCTCTCTTTTTTTCAAATATTACAAACTCTTCACATCAACCCAATTAGCAGACACATCTGAAGCGGAACACTTAATCCACAACTTTGAGAACACTTTGTTTCACTTGTAGACACAGCCCTGGTACAAATCAACCACAGCCTCCTTCTGACGTCGTTAAACACTCTGTTACTTTTTTATGTGTGTTTTCTCCCTCACCTCACCTTTATAAACATAAACCACCCTACTGACGAAGATTCTTCCAATATCTTCTTACAAGACGTTCAGGTAAACTCCAAAATAAATATCCACCATCATGATTCAATATTTATTTATGCTCTGAGACAATAATGGCTCTTGATTGCTTTAGTTTGGAGATAATTAAGGTTTATCAGCCGTTTGTGCATCAGTTAAAAATGTCTGCTTTATGAGGTAGAATGTTTGAAGTTGTTTACTCAGAGATGTATTGAGATACCAATTACCTGTTAAATACATCAAATTACTGTAGAGATGGATTAAATACCAATATAATTATATATTAATCACATAACAACAGGAGTTTTTAATGGAAACAAAAACCATGTGTGTAGAAGAAAAAACAACATAGGAATTTTTAAAATACCGCTTTTCTTTGATCCACTCCATCATGAGTAATAACCTCAATAAAAACACTGCGCTCTATTACATTTAAAATTATGAATAATTATAATAATTTCATTTTCTACTTTCGCATAAATTACCTGATTATTTATGAGCAAATTTTTTGTAAAAACAATTAATAATGATGTTAAAGTTAAATCATGAATGTTGCAAAATTTTCATCTTGATATTTTCACTTGTAAAATAATTTTGTTTTGAAAATTAATGAGGACAGAAATTCACGCCTTCTTATATGATTTTCATTTCACATCATTTAATATCACTTCTCTAAATGTTATCCATGTAAAATAATCCAGTTTGTCAATTCTCTTGATTGCAATAAAGACCCATTTAATGATATTACAATACTTTATAACTGTATAGTATCCTCATAAGGCTTTTGAGAATATGATGTACTTAAAAGCCTCCACACCGTTCATTTTTCCATCTGTTTTTAACGAATCTGCAATTAACCGCTTGTACAGGCAATTTGACAGTTCAATCTCAGCTGCTAAATAATTCATTAGTCCCGCGGATACTGATTTCTCCCTGCATGAAAAAGGTCATAACTAACAGTCGGCATGCCTGAGTCTCAAACACAAAAATCCAATTCCGTTACTCATTTCTTTCATACTCGAACACAGAAAATTAAAAACTGCTTCTATCGAAAAGAAAACATATCGTCTTGACTTAAAACACACAATCCAGTTCTGGTGCATGTAATACTTGTTACTGGACCTTACTAGAAACAAAACACAGGACACATTCTCAGCAATTTCACACTGTCAAAATCACTTGTAACATAAGGCACATTCTCAAATATCAAGATCTTCCCTTAAGGTTGTTACTCGACCACAGCAAAATAATGTACCATTGAGACATGTGCTATATGGACACTGCAGACACTGCGGAGAAGAACACAATACTGCATGGACAATTGCTTTGTACATCACACATCTACTTCCTTTACATCGCAATTTTTAACACCCAATCCATTGACATAGTCTGCAAGTAAATTTTTGTGTGATAGCGTTATATATGGGCAGAAAATTGTCAAAAGAAAAAAGTTCAATCGTGATACTTTTCTACTCAAATCTACAAAGGTGCTTAAACTATATTCTTTCAATAGTAGATGAAAGCTTTTTGTATTAATTTATCAATTAAGTGGAAATCTAATATTTACTTATTCTAATGTGCACATATTTTGTTCATCAAATATTTTTCTCTCTCAACACAAGGTTAAACNAATGGACAAAGTCAATGGACAAAGTTTTACATTTGAACTTTAACCCATTTATGCCGAGTGGACTCTCCCATCCTTCTAAATTGGATCAATTTATTTCCAAAATTAGGGATGTCTAGTATATTTATTTCTATTTTTAGAATATTTCTCACAGAAATTTCTTTAAGCAAACAGCGCAGACCCTGATGAGACGCTGCATTATGCGGCGTCTCATCTGAGTCAATGCTGTTTGTCAAGGCCTTTTTTCTAGACGCTCGGCAAAAATGGGTTAATTGTGACCTTGACCGTAGACCAACAATTTTGTTAGTGTGTATCACTCAATATGCTTAAAACTATGGAAAAGTCATTTCAAAATCCTTAATGCACTCAAGACAATGTTTTAGGCATTTAAATTTACTTTGTGACTTCCATTTTGAACATAGGGACTTGGTTCTTTTCATGACACTCTATCTCATGCAGATCATTCTTGCCAAGTTATTTTAAAAAAAACATCCATGCTGGACAAAGTTATGGTCCGTACAGTGTTAAGTACAATTTTCTAAACAAAACATCCATGCTGGACAAAGTTATGGTCCGTACAGTGTTAAGTACAATTTTCTAAATTTACCCTTTGCCAAGTAATATAATCATAGCACTGAAGTTGTTCGCTATTGCATAATCTTAGACGCAACTCAGTTTTCAAAATTATGTTATAGCTTTTTATATCGCCAAAGTTTGAAATGACCACAACCCATTCAAATTTATAAAGAGTGTGTCTTTAAAGCACAGGTCGAGATGTGTGTTTTTTTTCAAATCATTGATACAGCTTATCTTATTTGAAATGCATTAAGCCCCATTTTCCCTGAAAGCAGCCAATATGTACAGATTTCAATGATAAACACTAAACTAGCCAACGTTGTCTTACAAGCTGTTAATTACACACTATGTAGTGTACCAGTGAGAACAGGCAGATGAGGTGGTTATTGTCCTCTGCTCAATTTAACTGCAGTTATCCACACAGGCAGTCATGGGTTAGGGGCCCTACCGTAGCTAAGACATACTGATTTGCAAAACTGCGTCTGCGTCTTTGCTCACAAATAAAAATGAATCCATGCTGGACAAAGTTTAGATGCTCCGCACAAGTGTCAAGTACAGGTTTTCTAAGTTTGACCTTTGACCTTGAAATTTGACCTTGAACTTTGACCTATTGACCTGGTTCATATGTGTGACAATCCGTATCATCATGTTGATCACTGAGGGCAAGTTATTAAAGCCCCATTAACACTAAATAAAGTTAACCCAAAAAAACTCAATGTTCCTTTATATAGCCAACATTACAACGCTAGATGTGGTCTAGTAACATAGATTTTACAAGATACAAAAAGCTCTTTTTTATTTTGTGTGGCACAATATATTCAACACATGTTCATTTACCATGTTAGTGTTCGTGTGTGGTATGAATAGATATTGTTGTGGGAAATTAAAATGGAATATATTGTGCCACAAAAAAATTACAACAAGCATTTTGTATCTTGTTTAATCTATGGTACCACACCACATCTGGCTTTGAAATTTTGGCTATAGCTGTAAGGAACCCTGATTTTGTATGGATAAACTTTATTTTACGAAACATTTGACGAAATATTCGTTGATTTTAAGTGTTTATGGGGCTTTCAAAAATCCATCAATTCTGGACAAAGTTATTCTCTGACAATAGTGTTAAGTACATTTATCCAAAATTTGACTTTTGACCTTCAATTGTGACCATGACCTTGGACATAGGGATCTGGTTTTGCACACAACACCCCATCTCATCATGCTAATCACTTATAGCAAGATATTTGAAAATCCATCCATGGTGAATTAAATTATACACTAAACAAATATTTGCTTCCTTCCGCAGACCGCCCAGCCCGCTGGAGTGTTCCCATATTTAAGGTTGTTTTGTTTAAACAGGCATATTAAAACAACCATATGTTACCAGAATAATATCTGAGGCAATATTCTCAATTTAATTGAGAAAGTTCAAACAGATGGCATATTATATACAACTACAATCAATATTTGTACAGTAGATCCACTTTAGTATAAATAAAATGCATGGGAAAGGCACCAAACAAATCCATTTACTGATCCAAATCATGCATAACCCATCTCTAGCTGAAGAAAGAAATCATATCATTATGATTCTTAAAGATTGTACCTGTTTTTCTCATTATGAGCCATTAAATCTCATATCTTTCAAGCGTACATAATGATCAGCATTAATAAGACAGATATTACATGGAGAAATGATTTGGTTCACCTGTAGAGTGTAGTGCAACCTATCCTTGATTCCTTCCACCCTTCTACTCTCACATAAGAGTGAAGTGCAACCTATCCCTAAAAGCATACCTCCCACCCATTTGCTGAACACACATGCAGTACTGGAAAACATTATCCCCTCTTGTATATCACAAGCAACTAATATGGTATTTCTTTCAGCTGGAAGTCTTGCTTTAATCATATGAAAGTCTTTAATCCGTTACAAGAGAAATTGTTCAGATCTCTTTATATATTTTTCTCAGTAATGTTTGCTCAATTTAAAGATAAAACAGAATTAATTATTCCTTCATTTGATTCTCTTTAGGTTGCATCAAACAATAAAGTAAGCAATCAATTTCATATTACAACAGTAAATGCCACCGTTANGGGTCTTGCGGGCTACACTCCGTCCTAAAATACTGTGTGATTACTCGTGTTCTTTTTTTAATCATCCGAGCTTGCTGGACAAGATATACTCTGTACAAAGTCCTTAAAGTAAATTTCTTACATCGTTCATTTGCATTTTAGCCTTCTTCTTGGACCTGGTTGCCTGGGTCTTTTTCTTGACACTATGGCCCATTATGCTTATAACTTATGTGAAGTTATTAACAATTCAATCCATATTAACAAAGATGGATTTAGGATAAGAGCAAAGATTTCCTACATTTTTGATAATGGACCTTGCGTTATATTTTTGATCTTGGACCAAGTTAGCAGTTTCTTGTCCACGACCCTCACGGACTTACTTAATGCTAACAGAAGCGTGACGGAAAACAAATTCCAACTTTACAATCTGTTCTTTGTTTTTAGGTGTGTAGTACATTTGTGCTGAGTTCATCGAAATTATATGACCAAAGTCGCTAGCAGAAGTGTTAATTTGATTACAGGTGAAAGTGCAATATAGGTTTGAAGACCTTGTATATTGCATCTCGGTTAATCGTCCCATTCAAATGGCGATACGCAGTTAAGGTGTAACAAAGTATCAACCAAACAATTAGCGGATAGTGTAGCCAATACCACGGGTATTCAGAAGAGTCACTTTTTTAATGTATATCAATCAGCAAATACGCCGCAAACATGTTCATATATATAGATGAGCGTTGTCGATTAACAGTAATTATGTCATTCAAGTAGTCAAGTAACTTGTATTCTGGAGCATGGTCAATTTGGTATCTGTTTTATGTATTGTTACATTCGAACGTGAGAGTAAATGAACCATATTCGTCTTTTTTGTTGTTTAAACCTCGACTTTTCATCGAATTTGTAATGCATGTAAATGCAATTGTTTTGAACTCAATGACGGTGTCTTCATTGCCAAATCCAACAATCATCTTGCATGCGTCTTCATTGAAGTAGACAGATCTTGGATCTGGAATATCAAGCTGAATGGTATTGAAAATGTTCTTGCCGTCCGTGTCAACTTGACTTACAGATTGTTTACCGATGACAAATACCTGTCCTGTGGCTGCCACGTGTAAGTTAGGTATATACTTGCTCGGTATAAATGCAGTATCCTGGAGCGTGGCTGAGACTGTTCCATCCCTGGCCAGTGTTTGAAGCGTGCCATTGCAACAGTTCGTCACATAGATCCTCTTCCCATCAGGGCTCACTCCAACACCTACAACTTATCATGAAACGTGATATTGGCTTAATGAAATAGAAAGAATAGAAATGTAAAGGAATAAGTCGACGACCAAATCAAACCCGATGTACATGTATTAAATTTAAATTCCCATTCGTTTACATTGAGTACTTTGTATACAGTAAGGCATTACAAGCTAAGTATGTTTCATTTAATTTACATCACATACTAATATTTAGACAAATAAGACCAAATCTAAATCATCAAAATAATTTAATTTTCCAAAGTCAAAGCAACAGCATTTACACAACTCTTATATCATTGAGACGGGAGTATTTTAAGGATATGAATATGTATATGTCCTTATGCTGTCGCAATATTTTAAAATGTAAAACAAATGCTATCCTTTAATTGTAACTTTTCTTATGAATATTATATCTAATTTTCCGCGGGTTTGACTGTAAAATAATGAACTATAATAGCACTATAAATACTGATGAAGCACGAAAATATTTTAACAAAAGAGATATATTGAACAAAAATAACAAGAACACTACAATAAAATATACATGGTTTTAATATTTTTACCAAGATGTTATGGTCATTTAACCTATATAGCTCTGTCTAAATGGATATATGGGCACATATGCACAATAATAAGTCTTGGTTTAAAAGGTCAATGTCAGGTCAAAATGTGGTCTGGAGATGCACGTGTAATGAGTCTTCAAAGGCATAACCCATGCAAGTATCAATGATTTATAGGAAGTGTTATTGTGTTAAACTAAATGCATACTTTTGAGTTTATCAAGAATTCGTTTTTTTTTTAAATTATTATTAGTGCAAACGAATGTGTGTGTCAATGTTAAAATGAGGTTATTTGATGAAAGAGTTCACATATAACATCATCACAAGTATTAAATTTGTGTAGTGGTATTTATGTTAGATGAACCGATTCATTTAAGTCTATGTCAGGTGATTTTGGTGTGTTAAACAATTCCAAAAATCATGCAAACAAGTATCAAACCTTTGTAGCGAGAATTATTTATGGTAAAGTGCAAGGTAAAACTGAAGTCAGGTGATGAGAGTGTTTTGAAAGTATTCCAAGACCTTATTCATGCAAGTATGAACGCTTTATATTAAGCAGTATCGATGCTAGAAGAAACGCGTCAGTTTGGGTCACCCAAGAATGGACGTTCTGAATTAGTCTTAGTCTAAAAGTAGGTAAAGATTAAGGTCTAAATGAGGTCAGGTGATGTGTTTATAGTGCTCTAATGGACGTCGAAACGGATAGGCATACCGGCATCTGGAGCTTCTCGGGCATAAAACGCACTTAAAGTTATTGAGTTTGTGTTGTTACTCTTTTACCGGGCCTTTAATCAGTTACATATACTTAATGTATTTTGTAAAGAAATACAAAAGTAGCAAGTTACCAGAGAAATCTCCCGATTTATTCTCATATAACGTATTTACTAGCCGCCCATTTATGGTGTATTGATACACTGCAGTACCGGAGGTTACAAACAGGTCTCCTTGGTGAAACGCGATACCGTAGCATTCATGGTTCAATTGCTGAGTAAGTAACGTTACGATACTCCCTTGTTCGACTCGTAAAAAATGAATCTCGTTAACACGAATTCCACTAACATTCAACGCCAAATCTTTGGAGGATATTTTACACATGGACTGTGGGAAGGAAGGTACTTGTATTTGCTCTATCAAATTGAACGTCTGATCCAGGAGTTTCACACACTGATTGTTGCTGTCAGAAATGACGAATTCTCCATTGGACGACTCGCATATATCCCTTATGCTACATGTGCTTTTATCAATCGCCGTTCGAATCTTGTATTTCGACGAGTCCACAATGCTTACAACCTTGTTAACGCAATGATGTGACACCACTGCGGGACTGGTGATACTTCCGAACTCTGTACAACGAGCAAGAAACTGCTCCAAGTCCTTGTTGTGGTGAAATTCAATGGCTGTGTTTATAGTTGCTTTTTTAAGAAATAAATCTGCCGAAGCTGTTTGGTCTAAACATTTTCTGTACATAATGAACGATTGCTCAGGTGACGTTTTGTGTATGTTTTCAATTGTATACCCTTTTATCTTCGAAATAAATTCAGCGCATTGTTCTCTGATATTTTCTAAAGAATTATTCAATGAAGAATGCAATTCCTCTAATTTCTTTTCTGTATTTTGTTGCAATCGGTCTAGATTGTCGTTTATCAGTCGACGGAAATTGACTATTTCTTCCAATACTTTTTGGTTCGACGTTTGGAGAGACATTATGTTTTGTTCTCCTGCTTTCAACATATTATCTAGACGTCCCAGTAATGATTCAATGCTTATCTTCATATGAGCTTCGTCCGAGGGTCGTTTGGTAGTTTTTACCTTGTCAGTCAATAAAACTACCTGACTGCATTTCCTGAAATGCATGTATATTTATAACAACAATTACAATTGCATTATTAATATTATTATTATTAAGTATAATTATATCAGTAATTATTATTATAATTCGTATTATAACAATTATGAAAAAATATAAATCATCATCCTCAACCTAATCCTCATAATCATCATCATCCTCCTCATCATCTTTATTATCAATTATCATCACCCTTCTCCTCCTCCTGATCCTCCTCATCATTATCATCATCAGCAGCATCAGCCTTATCATCATCAGCATTATCATCCTCCTCCTCATCCTTATCATCAGCATCAGCATCAGAATCAACATCAGCATCATCATTATCATCATCAACAACAACAACAACATCATCATCACCACCACCAACACCACCACCACAATCATCATCATTATCATCATCATCATCATCAATTGTATTGCACATTTATAGTTACATATTCTTGTTGAAAAAACATTACTTATCATATCAATTTATAATTGGCACACTCTACGGGTATGCCAAATCTTAAGTGCGGAAACTCATAAGGGCGCATAACAATTAGACGAAATTCAATGCAAATGATGCTTTTTGTTACCCAGTCAAACAAAACTTTCTTAGAAGCAGACCGGTAATGGTAATGACCCCCGGGACTAGTGTGCCATTAAGCACAACCACACCGGCGCCGTGTATTAATATATTAACAATTAATAATGTTAACTTTATTATGTTTGCATACCGAGCTAGGAAACAAACAGTTGATTTGGCCTATGTGTTTACACTTAATGATAATTAGCATTATTTAATCGCTTACTTGTGATTACGGAGATGACAGACGTGACAGAGAAGCTTTTCATCATCTTCACAGAACATCGTCAGTTTCTCTGTTGTGTGCTCCTCACATAACTCCAGTGAATAATCCACTGTTGTGGTAACAGGCCAATTGTCACCTCCCCCTTTTGTAGTTACTGAATGATCCTTGTGAAACTTATTGTGTGTTAACACACAACTGTCACAGAAATAGTTTTTACATTTCTGACAATGAAACCGTCCTTCTTTATATATTCCATCATCTTCGCAGATTGAACAACAAACGTCGTAAACAACGTCTGAATTTTTGTGCTGCGATGTTTCCAACGCGGCCGCCATTTTTGTATAAACCTACTTTCGATATCCATATATCCAAAACGTCGACTGCAGTAGTCTTTATCTACAATAGACTATTTACGCTTAGGCCTGGCATATTGTGTCGTTTGGTTTATACGCGGGTTCTACCATAGTTAATTTCTGTATTATTGCCAGAATAAATATTGACTCTGAAGAAAACGGGTGGTATAATGTGTGTGTATTTTTTACACTGGCGTTCACACAAGAGCATAAATATTTGTTTCGTTTAGCGTGTGATGAATACTTTAATTTTATCATCCCGCCGAATAAAACATTAACAAATTAAATAAATTTGTATAATCGTTAACCTGTTTTTATTTTATGTTTTCAGTACAAAGCAAACATTTGGCAGTTCACGGAAGGTGATACAATTACTTTTTAGTCTATCTAGAGATCCGATAGAAAAAAATACAAAACAAAAACAGCGGACATTTCTATGAACATATATATTTTCTTATGGCGTTGACAACAATTTAACGGTTTATTACTTTTGTATCAAAATCTATTATAACTACGGCCGTTTACGATTTAAAGGGTTTTATGCAATTGACTACAATTTAACTGTTTATTACTTTTTTATCAGAATGCATTATATATAATAAAGCCCGTTTACGAATTCAAGCGTTTCGCCGGATTTATATATCGAGAGTATTTCTACCATATCACCAGTACAAGCTATCGTCATGTTTGACTACTCGTTTTCAGGGACCTTTTTACATATGCGTATTTACTTCGAAAGAAAACGATTCATATCGAAAGATATTGTGGAATGTTTATGATCGTTTTTTTCCGCTGAACTTATTATATGGAAATAAAGTGAAAACGATTGGCTGTCGTACTTAAACTCAAACAAATTATTTGGGACATTTTATGTTAATGCACATCTCAGCTTAAAATTATAAATACATATGTTCAAGATGTCTCTGAGATTCCAATTTTCCTCTGTTTCTATAACTCAATCTTCGCCATGGCGATAGTTGTAAAACTTATGTTGACATTTAAAATGTAAAGTAAATAATTGTATTAATGTTATTAAAATATACGAAATAATANACATTTTGTGAACTTCATCAAACGTTTGAGTATATTAAAAAGTTATCTTTATAATATTTTAAAGCAGAATGTGTCTAGTTATTTGGTTATTAAGTGTGCATGTGTTGTTATGACACGCGATGTGCTACTAAATGTTTTTTTCCCGGGCCGTTGTTGTTTCTGAATTGTTATCTTCTGTACACTTCTAATATCGTATACGATATAACGTTTTACTGTAGCGTTACTTTTTTGTAAATATTGTGATAAATATCTCAGCCCGTTATATCAGATAATTCTTATATTTACTTCATATAGGCGAACATAATACTATGTAACTGATGTTTCAGACAAAATCTTCTTCATCAAAAATAAAACAACACAGTATATATGCATTCCGAAATATTTACTATTCATAAACGTGTGCTGAAGAAAGAAGCATATTACCGTCATAAGTATTAAAGACACTTCCCATATAAATTGTTATAATCAAATGTTCGTAACTTATTTAAATCGCAACAAGTATATTTATGTAGCACTAAGAGAAAATATTATCACATGCTATACCTTATAACTCGTTTCATAAAATATGGTATGATATGACAACCCATGTCAGATCATATATATACACTTCACACAATTTATTATCCATTCGCACCAAGATTGTTCATACAAATGTATAATGCAAGTCTTAAATGAAAAACCTATTTTATTCTAATAAACCTATGTTAAGTAGATTGTGACTTTAAATGTAACGTCATATCTGGGCACGTGTTTATTTTAAATTCAAGATTAAATATATGAGTACAAATAATGATCATACCACACCAAATTTTGAGACAAGAAAACTATTAATGGAAAAGCTTACACACACACGTGTATTTATTGCAAAATCCACATAACTTGAAAACAAAGAAAAAAAGTCACATGTGAACGTTAAAGAACATGAAAAAGTTTCTTTTATACGGGTTGAACAGGTGAGTTCTTCTTTTTACACGGTGCGTATAATGGACAGCTCTTAACTCAAACGTTTAAATTGGTTCATCATGATACTGTGTAATAATCCTTGTGAGCATATTATCTCGGCAAAGTTTGGTAACAAGCCAGATTGCCTGAAGCTCGTCTGAATTATGACCCCAGATAGCAAAATCCACGTCTAAAACATGGTCTTTGTATAATCGAAAAATTTACCAAATTAATATTGTCCGATCTCAACTGAATTATCTTTAATAATGTACTTGGTAATAACCTTTGTGGGCATATTATCTCAGCTAAGTTAGATAATCAGCCAGATTGTTTTAAGCACTCCTGAATTGTGGCCCTTGTATTAACTAAATTAGCCAGATTGATATCGTCTAAATCAAATAGTTGAAAACGTTTCATTATCAAAGGTCTTTGCTGTGCCACAAGTATTACCGCAGATAAATACAAACACAAGCGTATTTTGTAACTTGAATGCCCTCTTGTTCAAAACATTATTTTGGCCTTTATTGACAATTCGTCTCAATTCGCGGTATTTAGAATACTTGTTTCATGTCACTTTATGACATAGCGGCAATAAAATAATAGAGAAATCTGACTCGCCAATGGTTTACAGGTTTCAATAAAACACATTATTTAAAAAATTTCGGCATTGTTTTCAAATAACAAGATGTGTTTGTTAGCCACAGAAAGGAATCTGCCCCTATTAAAGAGCCGATATTGTTTCTGTCTGGAAATGAGACTGTCAATCTGCCAGAGCGGGGATAAAACCTAGCACAATCCGATTGTGTAAACCATGTCCATGTTAATCTCTTGACTGAATATAAGAAATACGAGTTCATGCATTATTCATTCTTTCTGTTTGTTGAAGTTGGTGACGTTTGGCTCATACGTGATTGCCTCCTGCTTCTTCAGTGTGTATAGCATGGCGGTGGATACACTGTTCCTCTGTTTTCGTAAGTAACAATTCGGAAATTTTATGTTAGATGGCGCACACTTTGTCCCGATAGATAATGACCTAGATTGCAGTGAAAACATTGTTCCTCTGTTCTTGTACTTCTACAAGGTTCATATTATCATTATAATGTCAGTGTAACTATTTGTTTTTATGCAAATGGTTATCGAGTTAATCTGAAATCTGAGGTCGCCATGGCGTAGTAGATATATATGTTTACGCCTGAGTATTTTTAAGGTTGCATTTGAAAGCAGAATTTCTTACAAGCACAAATTTTACTACAGAAGAAAAATTGTATACTATTAAAAAGCATATTGAAATTGCCATTTTACATATACATATAAATATATAGATATATATACATTGTATATATTATATATATACTAGAGAAAGTAGATTTGCGTTGCAATTAAACAAAGGAAACTTACAAAAAAAGCCCTTTCAAATAACTTGCTTGTGGATAAATGGGGTAATTATTTATTGACAGAGATGTATTTGTACATGTATATTAATTGGCAATTCCAATAAAGTATGCAGGTTTTTAATAAACAATATTCACAAAGGCTTTACATTTAACATGAATATATTAATATATATTATATACTTAAATCTTTGCCTTAAATGCTTCAACACTCATCTCAACTTGTTTGCTGAGTGTCTTGTCTACTATGAACTAAACTAACCCCTCTTCTGTTTAGTGCCTGTATTCAGGTTCGTCAATTTCAAATGCTTCAAATGATTTCAATTATACTTTAAATAATTATTCCCTATGTTCAGATGATTTGTCCATTACACCTCCCATTCTCTTTGGGAAAAGATTAATTTCACATTAAATGAAATGCATTTTCTTGCCCATTTTACTTTCACTTTAAGCAATGATTTTCATCCACTTTAATTGTGTATGCATTACTCATTAACAAGCATTTATAGCAGGGGTATGTGTTATATAATGTAATAAGCTTTGTTTATTTTATGTATGCTAATGTTCGTTTTTTATTAGTCACAGTATAAGAAGTATGAAGTCTTTAAACAAGTCCCTACAAACAAACTAATTCTGCATGCTTTATATTGTTGTAATATACGTTAATATAATCATCCATATATTAGACATGTGTTGATTATAAGTTACTCTTTTGTGATCTAAACATACGTGTTTTTTCATATATCTAATGAACTGACAATTCAAGTTTAAAACTATGTATAATATGTATTTGAATAAAGAACAATTTACTTCGTGCAACGGTTTTATGTAATGTTTGTATTATATTCTTGAAAGGCGTGTTAGCAGATTAGAAATTCCATGTTTTGATTTAATGTTCGTACATAGTTTGATTTATTTTTTGGCAATAAAATTACACTAGTATCTTTCTTATCTTCGTATTTGTTGTGGAGATCTTCAAATTAAACTATATTGCTACTAAATTACGATCGTCATAATAGAAGTTGTTGAGGTAACGATTCTCTATTGCTTTGTTATATTTGAAATTGAATTTTGAGATTGTTTTTCGGCGTGTGACCTGGATTTTGCATACGTGAGAACGTGTCAATAATTTTCTAACCTATTTCAGATTATTTGAAATCCTAGGTATACTTGAAATCCTATTTATAATTTAGACTATATTTTGCCAGTTGAACTTGACATTTTACCTTGACCAACGAACCTAGGTGTTTAATCTCAGGACAAAGTGTTAACGTTTGATTTCATAAATTTGAACTTTAACTGTGAACAGGTTTTTGCATGTGGCCCTCTGTCTAACTATGCTTGTCACCCAAGTGTTTTAAAATCCATTGCAATTTATGTCGTGCAACGTTATGTTATAGACATTTGTTGAATGTTTAGTTTGAAATGTGTCACTTCTTCCAAATTATTAGAAAAATAGACCAATCCAGGAAAAAAAGACTTGATATAAAAAACATGGTATAATTAATATCAGTTATTTGAAATTTGACTTGTATAAAGACAATGGCTATGTATACAGTGAGTTGTTTCTTACGTGCGATACTCCATCCCGCTGATCTTGTCATCAATTTATTCGGAAATCCATCCATGCTAACAGCGTACGGATGGATACGGATTAACCAGATATAGTTGATCTTGAAATGTAACATCGAACGTTGACCTAGGGACCGCGTATCAACCCAGCGATTAATGGATAATGTAGCCAGCGCATTACCCCAAGACCATGGATCTTCATGACGCTCCTCTGCAGCATTATGTATGATTTATATATTAAATGTAGTCAAAGAAGCAGTCACTTTTTTAAGTACATCAATTAGCAAATGAGCCACAAACATGTTCATATATACAGATGAGCGTTGTCGATAAACTGTTAATTAGGTAATTAAAGAAGTAAAGTTACTTGAATTCTGGAGCACGTTTAATTTGGTGTGTGTTTTGTGTATTGTTACATACGAAAGTGAGATGTGTTTAATTTGCGCTCGACTTCTCATTGAATAGTTCGAGCTTTACCTCTCCGTCGGTTAATTAAGAACAGTTATCCTCCTTTTTGTTAATAGAAATAACATATCAATATATCACTGTTTCTACAACATGTTTTACAAGTTCCATAACTCTGACCTGCAAATGTTCGTGCAACTACTCAATATCTCTTCATTTCCTACATATAAGTGCAGGAGCATTATGCAAATTCACCGACCAAGACATTTATTTGCTCTGTTACAGGATAATGTCCCCCTTTTGTACTTATTAAAGAGCGGATAAAGGATTGGTGGTCATTAAAATTTAGGTTGAAGTTTGCATGCAAAAAGTACACCTCAATATAACAACTTGATATTTTATATTGAAACTTCACACATGTCTGTGTGATCATCATGAAAGGTCACTTAAAAATGCCCATCACTCTGACATTCTATTAAGCAGACGGATGCCCCTTTTGCACGTACTAAATGCATGTTAACTTTTATAAACAGTCACTTACGAAGCCTATAGCTTTGAAAGCCTGTTAATATGATTATGCCTCTTTTTACTTAGAAAACATGTCAAGGTTTGCGTGCAAGTGGAAATTCATTTTTAAGTTTCCATGAAACAAACATATTTGCTTGTAACTACTACAGTTTTTCATTTGAAACTTAACACATGTCTTCGGGATCATCATGTAAGTCACCGACCAAGGCCCATAACTCTCGGCTGCAAAATAGGTGAATTACACACCTTATGTAATTTGTGTGTACGTCTGAATTTCATCTGTAGCTGACATATTTGAGACCCGTTTGTGCATGGTAAAGGCAACTTCTAATATAAATAGATACGTTGTCCCTAAATAACTTCAGTTAGAATAGACATATTGTGCTGCCATTATGTGTGCTGGTAGGTTACAGCCTGCTCTAGCGAGGGATTGCATTTGGGGCTAATTGGATACGATTACTGTTGCTAAAAATAGAAAATAAATCCGCTCGATAACTCTGGTTTCGATGAATGTATTGTGATGTTATTTTGTCTTCATTGCCAAATCCAACAATCATCTTGCGTGCGTCTTCATTGAAGTAGACAGATCTAGGATCGGGAATATCAATCTGTATGGTATTGAGAATGTTCTTGCCGTCCGTGTCAACTTGANCCCTAAAAAAACAACACCACAACAGAACAACCCAAGACCATACCATACCGCCCCAACTTAAATGAGTCTAGTAAGTGATTTATGTAGGAGTGGGACGCTCTCTGGGTCCTCGCATGATGCAGTCTCAGGCGCGGAGCTTCCTCATAAACTTTGAAACACACACACACTAGTTCATGCACTAGTTGCATAAAAAACATTTAAAATGAAATAACACGTTCAAGTTTTATCATACAAGTATCACTAATGCTATGCAGTGAACGGAGAATTTCAAAACGTATTGT
>VMBQ01011840.1:4728-20971 GCA_007657795.1 Dreissena rostriformis | reverse complement strand
TTATTTCACTCCTGGAGCGTAAGTCATGTTATAATTGTATGTAGTACTTGAATATAAATTTTTAGCAAAAGTTATTTGATGGAAAAAAATCAGCAAAACTGCAGTAACACCCCTTAAATGAGTCCAGCCCAGCCGTAAGAAAACAGCAAGTCTAGTGAACCTCATTTGATTGATAAAATTAAGAAAGAAATACGTTAAAAGGAAAATCAAATAATATTTGTTTTGCTATATATATATATATATATATCAAAATGTATTTAAACAAAGCAGTTATATAAGGTATAAAGCCGGCTCGCTACGTTTCGTATTTGTGAACGAGCGATTTTCAACCAACGTGTGAACGTAGCTATTTAGGACAATTTTAACTTAAGTCACAGATAGGAGCAATAAACACACAACACATTCCAAACGTTTTCAAAGTTTTGTAGTTGAACAATCATTAAATAAAAGTAAGTTTTAAATTATTCTTTACGAGAATGAAAGCGTTGGAGAACATTTTTATATACATAATGTGTTTTATTATTTTCAAATATGTAGTTAATGTTTTATTTAAGAGCGTTTTGGGTTGATTGATTCACCTTGAATAATAAGAAAGCCAGTAGGTTTAACACGGGAAGCGTTCCTAACCACTACTTGGCCCACCTTTATACGATTTACCAAACTGTCTGCGTACAATGAGAACTTTAGGAGGTCTCGTGACCACCTCGGTTACATCAGGGGCAGGAGCTGGACCCCAAATCCAGGGGTCCGTGTACTCGCAAAAGAACGTCAGCGGAACAAGATTGTTGTTCACGGAGGGACATGCACTATCGGGCTGGGTCTCCCAAACGCTCAGCAGAGCATCGCTGTACGAGGCTCCGTACATCGACGGTGATTCGGTGGACAGTCTAAAAGCGCCCTCATAGACGTTATTGTGGACGGCTTCAGGATCGGTTTTGCAGTATGGTCGGCACACTCGACCGCATGAATCGAACGCAGAAATCATGACGTCAGAGGAACTGGCCAGCGTCGGCGTCTTTACCGCTATGACACCGATCGATTCGGAAACTGCAAGTCGGTTGTCCGATATAACGTATTCCTCCGAATAGGTCTCGTGATTAAGCCCGTATGCAACGATCCTGATTTTTCCCGGGGCGTCCATCTGATTTCCGCAATACTCGTAACTTTTTTGTGTTCCGAATTTCGTCAGTTCTGGCTTCACGCTAAATCCATTGGCGTGGCTACCGTAAGCGGAAAATTTTGGAAACTCATTGTAATCTGTAGGCCTTTTGGTAACAACTTTAACGGGTATGTAAGACCACGAGTTCGAGTCTGTGTTCCTGGAATCGAGAGCAGAAGCAGGCGACATTGTATTGACGTTGACGTCGTGCAAAAACCAATTACGATCACATACTTCGTAGTTACTGTTAACGGCTTGACGTTTCTTCCTCCCAGCCTGAATTAGACCCGGTAGTGTATCAACGTTGATACCGGCTGCTCTCACCTCCGCAGAACTTCTCGACACGCAGCGGTTAGTGGCCGTGTTGCAGCGTAAATAGCGTCCACCTGCGCAACCGGATGCACACGAGGGCACCGCCTCGTACTGGACGAGTCGGAAAAAGTCGTCTGAGTAACCATCAATCTGGCGGAAAGAATTGAATGTGCTGCCTATATTTGTAAATCCCGCCGTTAGGTTTGGATTATGTGATGCCCTGAACCTGGGATCATTCGGATCCCATGGGTAGTCGGTTGCTGTAGGGATACCCGCGGCTCTTTGGTTGAAACGAAAACGTTCCCAAATTTGATCTATAAATGCGTGATGACTGAAGAAAATAGGATCTCTTGCAGCTGTCGCCAGATTATTCATTGTTCCGCCAATAAATACATGCGGTCCACCATGCAGTCCCTCTATATTACTGCCAGGTAGCTCGGTGGGATCAAGGATGTCTCTATTTTGAGTTCGACTTAGAATTCTATTTATTCCGGCAACCGTCATCAGCTGAGTGCCTGCTGCTAGGTTCCTCGTGAACACGGTGTTAGGGTTGATTGTACGCCAGCAATGGTCCACTGGCCGGGAGCCCGAAACCAGGTCCAAAGAACGCGTTGCTAAATAACACGGAGCTGGTCGGCGTAGTCATCTCACCGTCAAAGTGTGATGCCCAGTATGGAATCGTAACTGTGGGATCCTGCTGCCTAAGAAATGTTTCGAGTCTGAAATAAAGGCGAATAACAAGTATTTATCTAATAAAAACAATTCAACATTTGAAATATTTACTATGTTTAAAAGGTAATAAATACATTTACAAAATGTACTTGTTTTACCGTTTTAATAATTAATATATAACTGTGCCGTCATTGTGTATGTGCTGTTGAAAGTATATGACATCATACATTCTTATATTGTGCTGCTTTATATCATGCTCATCTCTTTTATGCCCGTTGTCCCGTTTGGGACATACAGTCGTCTCGGCTCTGGGCGAGATTCTCCAGTTTTCCTATTGACTAGCCCTTCTGATTGGTATCTGCATCCAGGTCTTGGCACCAGGTGTTTCTAATCCGACCTCTTCGTGTGGGGATTCCCGGTGAGAGCAAGTCTGTAGTCATGGATGCTGGTCTGCAAAGGGTGAGGCCTATTCACGACCGAGGTCTTTTTTCAACGGGCTGCTGCTTTGTTCATCTCCATTAGTTTTTGCAAGTGATCCTGTCTGGCCAGCGGATCTTTAGGATTTTGCTGAAGAAGGTATTGTTGAAGATCTGGATTTTCTTCATGTTGGTGACGGTGGATCTCCAGGTCTCTGCTCCTTAGAATAATATTGGCTTCACGATGGTATTGAAGAGCCTGATCTTGGTGTTAATGCCTATCACGCTGGATAGATGTTCTTTAGATGCTCTTTTGACGTCTGGATAGGTTCGTCCACGGTTGTCGAGGATGCTGCTGAGAGAAGTTAAGCTGTCTACCACTGGCAGCGCCTCATCATTGAATGTGATGGCTGTGTTGTTGGATGCATTTATCTGAAATACCTTGCTGTTGCCTATGTCGATCGTAAGGTCCTGTCTACATGAGTTGTCCGCAACGATGTTGGTCTTTTCTTGCATAAATTGTTGGGTGTGATAGAGAAGAGAAAGAACGTCGGAAAAGGCGAGATCATCCTATCGCTTCCAAAGTGTAAACCGCTCCCGGTTCGTCAAGATCTTCATGACCCTGTCTATGGATAGGTTGAACAGGAAAGGTGGGAGTAAGCAGCTTTGCCTCACTCCGCTTCTCATTTCAAAAGGCGTCGATGAGTTGTATGCCGTATACGATTATGCGGGTCATCTCTACATAAGAGTTTCGGATTATGTTGGTGAAATCATGTTGCACTCTTAAGTGTCCCAGTAGTCCCCAGAGAAAAAAAACCTGTCAACGCCGTCGAACGCCTCGCCATAGTCGAGGACGTTGACGTAAAGTTCATTTCTGTTCTGACGTGCCGTCACTTCTGCTTTTGTTTCCAGCGTCTCTGTGAAGTTTCGATTGTCTTTTTTATAATTTGCTTTGCGTTCATGTTTTCTTCTGTGTACTTTTCTGGTCATTTTTTTGCTCTTGTTATGCTGTCGTTAACACTTTCTGTCTTTTATCTATTGTTGGAAAGAATGACCTCGAACTATGCTTGCTTTTATGCGTAATTAAGTTTTGTTGTTATGCTGGTGTTGCCTGGGTCCCCTGACCAACTCAACGTTATGTTTAGTTTTATTTGGGCGACAATGAGACAATGGTCCGAAATAACCTTTGCTCATTGCTTGACACTTGCATCTGGAATAGAACGACGAAACGTCCTCAAGACGAGATGTGGTCGATCTGGTTCTCTGTTTACCGGTCTCGCCATTTCCATTCATCTCGCCTTAATATTGCCTCTCCATGATCTTCTCATATCCTCGGTTGCCGGTGCCGATCTTGGCGTTGAAAACCANGGGCAAAATGCTTGTGCGTAAATTGTCATCCCAGATTAGCCTGTGCAGTCCGCACAGGCTAATCAGGGACGACAATTTCCGCTTTTATGACATTTTTCGTTAAAATGAAGTCTCTTCTTAGCAAAAATCCAAACAAGGCGGAAATTGTCGTTCCTGATAAGCCTGTGCGGACTGCACAGGCAAATCTGGGATGACAATTTACGCACAAGCATTTTGCCCAGTTTTCTCAGAACACGACACATATGATAGTGCTTTTTGTTCAAAATACTAGTAATACTAGTTTATATTGTTTTGTGTCACTCCAATGTAAATTCGACACATATGTTAATGTTTCATATTTTAGTTTTTATTATTAAAATTTTAACAATTCGAATATAAGCAATTAAAAACTATCAAACCTTATTTTTAGTTTATCCCCTTTTTCTAAGATGCATATTAGATACTATTTAATGTGTGACAAGCAGGATCAGTTCTTTGTAACGGACGTTCGTTTGTTCGGACATTTGAATCTTTCGGAAATATCTGAAACCTTATGAAAATTAAATGCAATAAGTCACAAATGACGAAAATAATAAATTCTCATTTTCAAAAATAATAACTCTGTCCCCTTTTTGAAAGATGCATCAAATATACTATTTATACTATAGTGATATTAGTGGTATCGAGGAACAATTCTTTGTTCCCGACGTTTTTTATAAGTTTGGAAATAAAAATCTAAGGTTATCAATCGAATATTCGAATATATTCGAAAAGTGAAAAACGGAAACAAACCAAACGCGCAGTTAATGTCAATCAATTACGACAAAGTAGACATTCATTATACAATTAAATTACCAATTAATTGTGATCAGTATACTTAAGGCTTAAATATAAACAGGCAAGCGTTAGTGCATTCTGGTGCAAATTTATTCTCAAATGTCAGCAAACGTGATTTATATAACTACTTTGACGTTAATAAAATAATCGTCCGTTAAACACCATTTACGCTATATTCAAATAGGATATTTTGCTGTGTCACGCGTATTTCGGTGTCAAAACCGATGTATATACAATTCATAGTATATTGAACATAGCAAACGTGAAACCAATGCCATTTCGACTTCGATTATTGTTCCCTTTAAGGAAATAACCATAACTACACGAGATCCAATATAGACACTGACGTTAATTAGTCGACAATAGTGAAGCGCCTATACCATTGTTTACATTGATTAAGTGATATAAAAGCTTTACGTTAAACCTTTGACTTTATAATTAACCTAGAAACCACCTTTTGATATGAATAGCACATAAATTGTGATGTAACATTTTGTTCTCCGGCATTTAATGCTTTAGAAATAACTTTCAACTAAGACGTTCACTTTTCATGCAGCGCATTTATCTAAGCAAGTTGAAAGTTTGTCGTATTTTTTTTACTAGCCTATTTTTACAACTTCCCGCAATCCGCGACAGAAGTGTTGCGGTACAATGTTATAACAATACAGATATTATGATAGATGAATAGACCATAATTTAGAAAATGTATATCATTAGCATACAGTAACCGACACGTGAGATAAAGTCAGTGCGAACCGACCTTTACACTGTTTAATTGTTTGTTATTTTTATCATGTGGGTTTGTATTGAAATTTAGGAGACAGGCACGGAATAAATTAAGTGCTAAAACCTGAACGGTGCAGTGGTAGCTTGTAAAAATTTGACTCGCTTCCAAAGGTACATGGTTCGAACGACGCTGATTCATATTCAACTTTTTTCTCGCTATTAAAATAATAAAACTATTCTTAATATTATATTTTAGCAATTAAATACATGACATGGATATTTCCAAAAATTAGGAAATGTGTGAGCGAGTCCTTTCAAAACGCTATTCTAGATTGCATGACAATTACTACGAATAACATCTACGAATGTGACAATTTTACAATTCCAATATAAAGTAACATGCATGGCTAGCATTATTTAACACACACATATATATATATTAAAGTAAAAACACGTGTCTGGGATTTTAAATATATATTGATATAGCCAACGCGTTTCGCACAGCTCATCATATATATACCGACTTGTGTCCCAGTAAAGCAATTTGCGAAATAATCAACTTTCGTGAGACAAATGATGTCAAAACTTGCGAGCATAAAACTCCAGATAAAATAAAATAAGCGCGCCTGTGCCAATTAGCGTCCGGAATAAAATAAAGTCCATACATTGTATGTGTGTGTATATATTTTACACAATAGGCTGGGCAACATTATAGTGTTAATGATATTTCACTCCTTGAATCGCAGCAATAAAAGCAAACGTCTTTTGAAGACTAAACATAATATTAATGAACTTACGTGAATGACTATTACAGTCTGATTATGACATGCAAATAGTAAATGGTTCATAAACAAATCAATTCTAGAGTGTCTATTAATGATAATATGTGTCGTTTTCTGAGAAAACTGGGCAAAATGCTTGTGCGTAAAGTGTCGTCCCGGATTAGCCTGTGCAGTCCGCACAGGCTAATCCGGGATGACAATTTCCGCCTAAACTGGATTTTCGCTATGAAGAGAGATCATTTAAACGAACAATTCCATAAAAGCGGAAATTGTCGTCCCTGATTAGCCTGTGCGGACTACACAAACTAATCTGGGATGACAATTTACGCACAAGCATTATGCCCAGTTTTCTCAGAACACGACACATATGCTTAACTGTATTGCAACATCACTTATCACAACAATTATGCAAATGTCAATTTCCAAACTTATGCCAAAGTTATTGATATTAATTTAACCATTTCTGTCAGCTTGCATCTCGTAAAATAACATTTTTTCGCAAAGGTTTGGTCTTAAGACTTTGACAAACGTGATTTGATTCCGGGTAGACGTTTTGAGCATTTTTTGTTTGCGTTAAAATATATTTGTATCATCTCGTTATTTTACATGATCATTTCTATTCCGGTTGCCGCTCGGTATCCTCGGATAGTGATATATTAAAGCAATTCGAGATTCAAGGAGTATATGGATCCAATAAAAGTGGCAAGAAAACATACGAGATGGTATATTAAATGAGACCCATGACGCGAATTTAATCACAACTTTTTTGAGTTTCTAAAGTCGCGTATATAAAAAGTATCTAAATATTCGCTAAAGGCCTACCTTGTTAGCTAAAATAGGAGATACATTTGACTATTGCGAACCTGATTGCTCCGTTAGGTCTCCATGCTCGTAACACGTGTCGAACTTGGACTGCAAGTCATGCGGCAGGTAGGTCAACGGTTCTACAAGAGCCGAGGCTGTCCAGGCGTTAAGTCCGAGTATCCATAGCGACAGGCTTACGCATTTTCCCTGAAGATAATGATGAGTATATCGTCATGGAAGATTTACAACTAGTGAACCAGATAGACCCGTTTGTAATACATGCCAGAATAACATGCTACAAAAGAAAATGTGGCGTNCAACAGTAATAAATCGACAAGTTTCTATACACACGATAGCCTGTGATGACTCTGGTGTAAAACCAAGTGAGTACACTGACAAACGATACAGTAAGCTGTTTATTTCGTTTGCACAAACGAATTCGAATATAGCATAATAAAAAGCATTTCTTACAAATGATGCTGTATCAGCGAAATAAATGCCATTTTTATTAAGTACAACTGATTTCATTTTAGCATACGTTCAATCGTTTTCGGTAGACAGGGGCTGTTAAGGTAAGTGTGAGTGGGTAAAGCATTCACATTCTGATGTAGACAGCAATTCATTACAAACCACTTTGTTTGGTACGTTTTTTGTTCAACTTTTTAACAACGCTTGTGTCTCGAAATTTGATAAAAACTATTCATTAGAAAACCTCAAAAAAAGCTGTTTCTAACGATGTATACAGACGTTTTGTCATTTGTTGAGGTCGTCAGTTCTTTTTCCGCTTTGGATCTTATTTTTATACTGACAGTTGTTTATTACGATATAGAACGATGAGAAACACGGCTTTTGTGTTAGGCCAAACAATCGCTCAAAATCTGTTCAATTTTAAAATGCGCAATCATGACAAGATATATAAAAAATGACAGCAACCATCGCATTAAATTAAAGAGCGCACTGCTGATGTTTATGAATTAGTGTGGTGGCGGAAAGCGTAACTCGTCAAATTAATCCTTACGTTAAAATGCACTAAATCATGTCAGAATCTGAAGGCCAACACGAGAACAGTACTTTCTTATGCTCAATGATGTCAATGCCTCAGTCTCAATCGTGATGGTGTTCAGAAAGGTATTGTTTCAATTTATATAACTAATATTAGTCTTATTTGTTCGATTTAATATAATTAAGAATCGTAGCTCAAATTTGCACGAAGTTATCATTTGGATTAAAGTCGGATACTTTAAACGTGATGCGCAAAAAATGTTCTTTAAAATTCCATTCTTTGTTTAGAAATTAAATAAATATACTCGAATAATTATTTAAAATTAAAATGTACCGTATATGTTTAACAAAATAGCATTGTGTAATTTATTTCTGGCATTTCTATCAATGGTATGTAGACTTTAATCACATAAGCAAGGTGCACGACATTCAACACGAAAAAAAGAGTATGAATACGACAAATGACAACGAACAACGACAACGAAACTTTGTATGTTCACGATTGACTATTGTGCATCGTTGATCATTGCCGAATGTCGCTTGAAAAATCATGCTTATGTGATAAAGTTCGCAGTTAATAAATTAAGTGCAAATTGTTTTGAAAAGCGAATATCTGGCATATTTAACAATTTTAAGTGTTCAAAAATATACAGTTATTGATTATTGTGCCATTGAATATGATGTCATATGTGGCGTGTTCTGAGAAAACTGGGCAAAATGCTTGTGCGTAAATTGTCATCCCAGATTAGCCTGTGCAGTCCGCACAGGCTAATCAGGGACGACAATATCCGCTTTTATGGAATTTTTGGTTTAAATGATGTCTCTTCTTAGCGAAAATCCAGTTTAGGCGGAAAGTGTCGTCCCGGATTAGCCTGTGCGCACTGCACAGGCTAATCTGGGATGACACTTTACGCACAAGCATTTTGCCCAGTTTTCTCAGAACACGCCACATATGACATCATATTCAATGGCACAATAATCAATAACTGTATATTTTTGAACACTTAAAATTGTTAAATATGCCAGATATTCGCTTTTCAAAACAATTTGCACTTAATTTATTAACTGCGAACTTTATCACATAAGCATGATTTTTCAAGCGACATTCGGCAATGATCAACGATGCACAATAGTCAATCGTGAACATACAAAGTTTCGTTGTCGTTGTTCGTTGTCATTTGTCGTATTCATACTCTTTTTTTCGTGTTGAATGTCGTGCACCTTGCTTATGTGATTAAAGTCTACATACCATTGATAGAAATGCCAGAAATAAATTACACAATGCTATTTTGTTAAACATATACGGTACATTTTAATTTTAAATAATTATTCGAGTATATTTATTTAATTTCTAAACAAAGAATGGAATTTTAAAGAACATTTTTTGCGCATCACGTTTAAAGTATCCGACTTTAATCCAAATGATAACTTCGTGCAAATTTGAGCTACGATTCTTAATTATATTAAATCGAACAAATAAGACTAATATTAGTTATATAAATTGAAACAATACCTTTCTGAACACCATCACGATTGAGACTGAGGCATTGACATCATTGAGCATAAGAAAGTACTGTTCTCGTGTTGGCCTTCAGATTCTGACATGATTTAGTGCATTTTAACGTAAGGATTAATTTGACGAGTTACGCTTTCCGCCACCACACTAATTCATAAACATCAGCAGTGCGCTCTTTAATTTAATGCGATGGTTGCTGTCATTTTTTATATATCTTGTCATGATTGCGCATTTTAAAATTGAACAGATTTTGAGCGATTGTTTGGCCTAACACAAAAGCCGTGTTTCTCATCGTTCTATATCGTAATAAACAACTGTCAGTATAAAAATAAGATCCAAAGCGGAAAAAGAACTGACGACCTCAACAAATGACAAAACGTCTGTATACATCGTTAGAAACAGCTTTTTTTGAGGTTTTCTAATGAATAGTTTTTATCAAATTTCGAGACACAAGCGTTGTTAAAAAGTTGAACAAAAAACGTACCAAACAAAGTGGTTTGTAATGAATTGCTGTCTACATCAGAATGTGAATGCTTTACCCACTCACACTTACCTTAACAGCCCCTGTCTACCGAAAACGATTGAACGTATGCTAAAATGAAATCAGTTGTACTTAATAAAAATGGCATTTATTTCGCTGATACAGCATCATTTGTAAGAAATGCTTTTTATTATGCTATATTCGAATTCGTTTGTGCAAACGAAATAAACAGCTTACTGTATCGTTTGTCAGTGTACTCACTTGGTTTTACACCAGAGTCATCACAGGCTATCGTGTGTATAGAAACTTGTCGATTTATTACTGTTGATACTAAATCGGAATTATTTGACTGATATTAATTAGGTAGTTTTAGGGTAGGTAGTATGTTCATAAAACGATTTCTGTTGTATCCTCTTTAGGCGCAGTGTACCCAAAAGTAGAAATATGCCTAATCCCGGCATGCCATGTTTATACAAAACAAACTTCTTAGTCACGATTAGGAATTACATATTTCATTATGATCCATGTGTTCTTTATTTAAGACGAATGACCAAACCAAACAAGTTACACAAGAAAACAGTTCCATGAGTTAAGCTTTGTAAACACGGTGGCGAAAAAAATGACACCTTTTGAAATCAGTCTTATCTTTTGTTGAATTGATAAAGATCTTTTGCATGGCGTGTAAGATAAGACTTCCACCGACTGATTCATGATATAAGACACAATTCAGTTCTATGGGTTTGTAAATTTACAAGCAAAATAGCCCATAATTAGGTCGGTTTCCCATTTGTGTTGTTTTGAGGTACACAAACGGTTGAATGTTATCCACAGCTCTGTATTTTAAAAGATTCAAATGTCAAACTTGAAAATTTCAAGAGAGCCAACCTGGTTGTTGTATTGTTTTATGATGGATAATTGTCATAGCCTTACACATGGATGAAGCAGGCGGTTCTTTTCACAACGCATTTTTATTTAATATGTCAAACAATGAAACTCCAGAAACGTTATTCGGAGATCAATTATTTATTATTATATACTAATTTTATAAACAAAAAATGCTAAAAACTGGGCGCATCGCATTGGAATGGTAAATGTAAATCATTTTTTTTTTAAAACGGTTTGAGGAAAAAATCGCAAACAAAACGCGCGTCCAAAACGATCTCAGGCAAATGTATCTGTGCAGACAGATACTGAAAACGTGATTACCAAAAACGTGAGCCGGGAATCTAATTCTGCAGTAGTATGAGTAGTAAGTATTGAAATATATTAACACAATTAGGGGATATGTGTTTAATTTATTAGTATACAAAAGAAATATGGTCAATCTATAAAAGATATTAAACTATTAACTAAGCAATGTATGTACAGAAATGTGCCCAACAAACTAGGTGCAATTAAGATCGTGAAGATGTTTCATCCACGTAACCAAATATAGCTCTACTGCTAACAGCCTCTGGTAATTGAAATATGACAGCCTCGAAGATACGTACGGAGATACTTTCGTTTTCGTCGTCTTAAATATAAATATCAATAACACACCAGAGACTCTATCAGGAGAGAAATTATTGTTATTATCTTCCGCTTTTAATACATAACACAGACTATAAACATAAAATGGTCAAACTAGGATCATGGAACGGTCAATGCAAATCATTGTTATTTTTTGACTGGTTTGAGGGCTAGCCGAACCTCACCCTTACCCCAGAATTAACGACCAACCAAACGCGCGTTTAAAGCGTAGTAGAGACGCTGTCTTTGTCGACTTTGTTTCCGAGTATGACGGCCTGTACAGCAGTGATGTTGTTCAAGTAGCATTGGCGTACCGCTGTGTTCAAGAAGCATTGGCGTACCGCTGTGTTCAAGTAGCATTGGCGTATCGCTGTGTTCAAGTAGCATTGGCGTCTCGCTGTGTTCAAGTAGCATTGGCGTACCGCGGTGTTCAAGTAGCATTGGCGTATCGCTGTGTTCAAGTAGCATTGGCGTACCGCTGTGTTCAAATAGCATTGGCGTACCGCTGTGTTCAAGTAGCATTGACGTTCCGCTGTGTTCAAGTAGCATTAACGTTCCGCTGTGTTCAAGTAGCATTTGCGTACCGCTGCGTTCAAGTAGCATTGGCGTACCGCTGTGTTCAAGTAGCATTGGCGTACCGCTGTGTTCAAGTAGCATTGGCGTACCGCTGTGTTCAAGTACCATTGGCGTACCGCTGTGTTCAAGTAGCATTGGCGTACCGCTGTGTTCAAGTTGCATTTACGTTCCGTTGTGTTTAAGTAGCATTGTCGTATCGCTGTGTTGAAGTAGCATTGGCGTACCGCTGTGTTCAAGTAGCATTGGCTTACCGCTGTGTTCAAGTAGCATTGGCTTACCGCTGTGTTCAAGTAGCATTTGCGTACCGCTGTGTTCAAGTAGCATTGGCGTAGCGCTGTGTTCAAGTAGCATTGGCTTACAGCTGTGTTCAAGTAGCATTGGCGTACCGCTGTGTTCAAGTAGCATTGGCGTCACGCTGATGTGCGTTCTCGAATTGCAGGCTATATTGTATACGTGTCGCACGGCTAAACTATGAGAATTGCTTTGTGAAAAGGGGGTTAAATGCATGTGCGTAAAGTGTCGCCCCAGATTAGCCTGTGCAGTCCGCACGGGCTTATCAGAGACGACACTTTCCGCTTTTATGATATTTTTCGTTTAAAGAAAGTCTCTTCTTAGCAAAAATCCAGTTAAGGCGGAAAGTGCCGTCACAGATTAGCCTGTGTGGACTGCACAGGCTAATCTGGGACGACACTTTACGCACATACATTAAACCCCCTTTTCACAGAGCGAGGCTCATATACATAAGGATCAAGTAAACCCAACAAACTACACAGCCGTAACTGGCTTTCTAGTTAGTGAGTACATATTTAATATATCGCCATACGATACTATTCACATTCCATTGTTATGAATCAATCATTAAACTCTGATATACACTTTCTGACAATTACTCATGAATAATAACTACTTCAATAGATCTTGATGGTGACTTCATTGAATCAAGACAAAACAAACACATTTTTCGTTGCTATTTAAAGCTAAATAAAAACTCCATTATGCTTAAAACACTTTTTTGTCGTTATTTAAGTAAATAAATTACACTTGTCGAAAAGACACAACACGTAAGCACATGATACATTAACTGTTAAACTCATTGAGTAAAATGTACAAATCATGTATCAAAAAGATCAAATGATGATGCACGTTGGGATGGCATTTTTTTTTAAAACAATTTCTTGCAACATTTATTGAGTAACAGAACTGCGAATTATTTGTCACTTTAATTTAATCACTCAGTATTTACATTTATCCTTAAAGCCCCATTAACATTATTGTGACACCAACAATGAAAACGAGCATTTTGATTATCGCTAAATCTATGTTACCATACCACATTTGGCGTTGAAATTTTGGCTATTGCTATAAGGAACACTGATGATATTTGGCCTGGGGCGAAGCCCCTAGGCCATAGTACTGATACCAATTTCTGAGCCTAGTTGACTTGGCTGGCTGCCAAAAACCAAATTTGTATAAGTCCGATTTACCACTTAATTCGTGCGTGCGCAATAAACGTAGTTCTTCGCAGATCTCAATAACCCGGCTTGTAAATACAGAACATCACTATATAACATGACAGTGTCATAAAAAGTGTTAAAAAATATTATTGAATCAAAATTGCTAAGCATTGGCAACGACATAGTTTTTATTGTTTACATATTCATGCGAGAATAAGTTCCTCACTTGATGCAAAGAGAATAACTGTACAAGGCAAGTAAACAAGTTTATGAGAAGCAATAAAAGTGTATTTCTGAGGAAAGGAAAGGATATTTGAGAAGGTGTGCGGTAGTTATATATATGAAGGTACTGTCTCGTTAATCGCTGTTCTACTTTTATGATATAATAAGTGAGAAGTGAGAAAAACTACATGTATTTCTATTGTCACATGTTTTCGCGAATTTGACTTTTGGAAAATCGTACCCGGGAAACCCGAGGAATCTATCGCTCAAAGTTTGTCTCGCTCTGGTGATTCGCATTGTCCTGATACATCTCGACAAAAGGGGTATTTGCGATACGCGCACGGGCGGATTGAGCGGTGTGAGTCAGGTCTGTGGGGTGACATCAGAAAAAGTGACTTTGCGGTCATTTCTTAAATTTGGCGACGCTGTATAGCAGTTCTTCTGGTTGACCTACTATGAGTGCTATAAGTGCCTTATCTGCAGAGGCCGTTAACTACGTAGAGGCGATAATGACCTCACAACCTGTGGTAAATTCTGTTGGTACTGATATTTCTTTAGGCAAGGGGACACCAAGCCGTCGTAAAAGACACTTGTCACTTCCTGAATTAGCAGATAGTATATCACCGAAGAAATGGTGTAGTGGAAATAATGCATCGGGTCGCATTCATGCTCAGGCACAGAGATCGCTTTACGGGAGTACGCCTGTATCTAAAACTCATAAAGTGCAAAGTTGTTCGGGGGTTGGTGCAGATGATACTCCGGTGACGTCTGCGGTTTCCCTGACGTCTGCGTCCTCTACGCGCTCTACGTCCTCAGTGACTTCTGTGAATGATACTCCTGTGACGTCGGCGACATCTATGACGTCATCGCCCTCTACGACTTTTTCTGTGGCGTCGTCGACTTCTGTGAATGTGAATGCGACCCCTGCGTCTTCTGTGACATATGCGACTTCTACGTCTGTGTCTTCTGCGATTGCAACTTCTGCGATTGGTGGTGGAGACCAGCTTGGGGCTAGTGTCATGGAGATGCTCAAGAATATATCGGGGGATCTTAAGAGCATCCACAGCAGGATGAATCAGTTTGAAAGCTCAGTGAACACCCACCAGAAGGCGTTGGGCGATCGAATAGACCAGTTGGAGACACGTCTTGAGAAAAAACTGTCAGATAGAGTTGCCCAATTGATTGACAGAAGACTCACCACTGAGTTAAATCGGCTACGGAAGGATGTGGACGACAGAGTCGGGGACTTCAGGACCGAGGTGACGAAAGATCTTGAAGACATGAGCAAGACATTTGAAACTCTACAAGAATCCATGGTGAGCAAAGAACGTTCCGGCACCAGCGGGAACTCCTGCAATTTAGTTATTCGAGATATGCCGGAACACTCGGGAGAGAACGTTCGCACAAAGATAAACAACATGTTTCGAGATCAACTCAAACTTTCAGGGGTGCAGGTGCACTCGGCGATACGAAAAACGAGCACAAATTCCAGACCGGGTGTCATCATCGCCACGCTTGAAACAATTGAAGACAAGGAAAAAGTCCTGAAAGCTAAGAGCCTGCTCCGGAATTCTAGTTTGAGTAATGTTTACATCCACCCGGACCAGTCACACGCTGAGCGGATGTGGAATTCTAACTTGCGTGCTGTAGTCGACGCGGTGAACAGAGGGGATGGGTGCATTGCATTCCGTGGCGGTCGAGTTGTGAGAAGCAACAATGCGAACGAACGACATCAGACCAGCGATGCTATAAATGTGGATCCCTCATCTTACAGAAATCGCGGAGACAGTGAGAGAGCAGGTGCGCGCAACCCTGGAACGGACAGATCAGATAGGGCGCGCTCGCAGACTGCGGAAAACATAGAACACAGGAGCATTTTTGGCGACCGCGGTAGTGCTCGGGGCGGTGCCCGGGGCGGTACCCGGGGCGGTGCCCGGGTCGATGCCAGAGGCGGTGCCCGGGGATACAACAACCGTGCTAGCAACCAAGATAGTGGCGACCGGTGGCGTCGTTAGGTAGTAGCGGGTTGCTGGAATGTCAACGGGTGGAGTGTTGATAGAAACTCAGAAAATCACGGTGTACGATCAACATGCATTTTTGAACAAAATTTTGACATTATAGGTATTATTGAAACGCATTTTACGGGAGATCAGACACTTAATATTGAGGGGTACAAGTGGTTTGGGAGAAATAGGAGTACGGTACATATAAGGGCGCGGAACGGATCTGGCGGGGTTGGGTTTCTGGTGAAGGATGATGTATTGTGTGATTTTAATGTTACTGTTTTAGACGATTCAACTGAAGACATTTTGTGGCTTAAACTAAGCCATAAGTGTCTTGGCTACAATTTAATTGCGTGTGTTTGCTATTTGCCACCAGAAAACTCCTCCAGACAAGTTGACGTTAATGCTTTCTTCGATACCATTCT
>VMBQ01011839.1:0-21160 GCA_007657795.1 Dreissena rostriformis | reverse complement strand
CGGATGAAATAACTCCCTTGGAAAGGGGTAAGCTAGAGATAACAGGTAACGTATTTATGATATTAAAATAAAGGTGTACCAGCACAAAATAGTTGTTTACCATACTAGTAATAGCTTGAAATAGAGGTGAACTAGACTGGTCATGGCTACAAAAAGAGGTGAACCAGACTGGTTTTAGGTAGAATTAGATTTGCCTAACTAATAATAGCTAGAAATAGATGACTTCAAGACAGATTATTGCTGAACAACTATTTAAATGGACAGGAAAACTGGGCTGCTTTAGGAATGTATTATTCCTCTACATTTTTACAATAAAATCAATTATATATTTAATTTAATGATCCATTTTTTGTATTCTGTAATACCTCTTTATTTCCTGGTTTACGTCCTTCACTTGTGTAGCATGTCTTTTGACCACCTCTATCTACAAAGTCAAGAACATGGTGAAACAGACCCCAGCTAGAAAGGCCTATGTCTGTTTACTGATTGTCCTACAACTACTGTGGATTCATTTAACTAAATTGTGTTGGTTCGTAAAATCAGGCAAATACCGTCTGACATAACACTTTGGATGTAAATATTCGTTGAACATTTGTTTTCATGATGATCCACAAAAATTAGTGTACAACTATGAACTTGTATGATCACAAAATTACAGCACAATACTTCCATCCAAAGTCAGGTAATTCAGCAGAAACCATTTTCTTGGCCCCCAAAGCAATCCCACCCTAGTAAATGGAATCCCTGGCTAGATCAGCCTGTAACTTACCTCAACATATTCAATTTCAGAACAATATCTACTGTCTAACTGAAGATATTGAGGACAAACGGTTTTCCTATTTTTTGCAACAGTGACTGTGACCCTAATGGCCCCAAATGCTATCGAATGCTAGGTGTGCATGTCAGCTAGATATAGGGGTTGTAGCACCAAAACGATTACCTGAATTTCCTTAGAAAACGAAGTACAACAAGCAAATTCATTGAATTGATATCCCCCGCCAAATAAATTTTGTTTATGGATGGGTGTAGAACTAAAAGAAAAGGTATAAGTGAAGAGTTGTGCCTTTTGTATTTTTTTTTTAACTCATTTGTACCTGTGATGGGTTTTCGCTTATCTATATATACACTCACACCAAGTATACTCATACCAAGTTTCAATGAAATCCGCCAAAGCACTTCCATGATATGGCTCCGGACACAAAAGTGCAGGACTGACGGAAGGACAATGCCAAAACAATATCCCTCCGCCGATGGCGGGGGATAATAAAGGGCATAATTCTACTTAATTGCAGGTAAGAGTAATTGGCATTCTTCTGTAACCTTGCATGATTATCCCCAAGAGATCTGTGATGTTTCAATTGAATATCTGTAGCAGTTATTGAGAAATGTTCTTGTTGCTCTCAAACTTTACCTGGAATTTCAACTTGCATGCAAACCTCTACTTGTAGGTTCTAAGTACAAAAGTGGATATAATTATGCTAAAAGGCTGGTCAAAGTTAAAGGTCTTGGCCAGTGACTGTTTTAAGGACCCTGAACACAGATGTGAAGTATAATTTGAATATCTGTAATAGAACTAGATATATGGAATTGCTGCACGCAAACGTTTACCTGAATTTTCGAAGGTCAAAAAGGGGCATAATTCTGATAAATTTCAGGTCAGAATAACGGACCTGGGTTGGCGACGCTGACATTTGGGTAAGTAGTATAGCTCTGACTATTCAGTGAATAATCAAGCTTTAAATTTATCATTTTGTAACAAATGCAGTCACATACTTTATTATACACTGTACCACGTAACATAATCATTCACTTTCTTTTAAATAGAAACAACCTTCCTCATGTCAAAAAACAAATTTGATCATAATCTACATAAAAATTTATAAAAAAATCATTTCCACTAATATTTAACATTTTCGAAAAATTATATAAATAACACAAACCTCAGCTTTTGCCATTTCAATTTTTTCCTCTTTTTCTGAAATGGATGCTTCCTTCTCTTTGAAAAAACCATCAATCTTTTTCTGTGAAGAAAACATGTAAAGCCTTGATGTGTGAAACCAATTTATTTCTATTTGATTGCATGGATATCCTTTTGCTTAAACAGGAAGCGTTTGGTCACTTCCTTGGAAGGACCAGTACAGAGTCTATGGAAATATCTTAAAAATGCTTCCAAAGTGACGCTTGAACTCATCGTTTTTGGGTTGCACAGTGCAAACTGATATGCCTACCTTTAAGCAAGATTTAATGATTATTGTTTGAATACCTCATATAAAAAATCTTTAAGAAATTGTTGTTTTTTNGGGGGGGGGTTATTTATAGGAGGAAAAATAATTAAAATTTGAAATGGAAAATGATCTAAAATATAAACATAAAATAGTAACATCTTTTCTGAAATGAAGCAGAAATGCAATACCTGAAGTGGACGTAGTTGCTCTGTAGCTTCCTGGAATAAAAGAAATTTTATGTGAATATTGAGTCTGAAATTTATAATGAATTGACCAATATTTTAAATAACTATGAGCATGAATAATATATGGAAATAAGTATTATTTACTTGTGTACAAGATGCCCTATTACCATTCACATCATTTCTTGAAATCCATTTAGGACATAATCATAACATTTCTAATGTCAAATATGATATGTCTTTAAACAAACACAACAATTTGACGTAAACTAAGACAACTGATAAAAGAGCTTAACCCTTTGCATGCTGGGAAATTTGTCGTCTGCTAAAATGTTGTCTGCTAAATTTCTAAAATTAGCATTTTCTTTCATTTTTCTTCAAAGAATACTATCAGAATAGCAAACAGTTTGGATCCTGATGAGACGCCACGTTCTGTGGCGTCTCATCTGGATCCAAACTGTTTGCAAAGGCCTTCAAAATCCGGTTCCAGCGCTCAAAGGGTTAAACTGATAAAAGGCCTTGTAATGTCTAACTCTCAGACACTCTCTGAACTGGATTTTAATGAGAAAAGGTTTTACATTAGAGACACTGCCTATCGACTGATTTAAATCAAATTAACCTCAATGTTAAGGGTGCTGTCCTGCAATACCAGCTGCCCCTTAGACACTCCCTCAAGACTGGTTTGCCTCACCAGTGTTTTTTTTTGGTTCAAATTCTGGACCGTTATAGGGACTCCTTCCAAACAACAACATTGAATTCCTCTCCCATTCAGGTCTATAAGTTTAACCTTAGTAAATATAATATTGAAAACACTCTTATTCTCAATTTTAAAGTAATTGTTAACAAAAAAACAACTAATTTCCCAAATTTAGTAAAAATAAACATGATTTTTCCCAATCCAAAAGGACCCGGCCGCAATCCCAAAATGGAGAAAAAAAAACGCTGCTCACTTTTATCTCCGTGTCCAGGGTGCTGTCCTGTGACTCCAGATTCCCCTTCTCCTCCTCCAGTTTCAATCGCTGCTGAAGATCGTTCTCAATGCCGAGTTTCTCCTCACGCAGACTAGTGATAGTGGCTCTGAGCACCTGCACACTTTCCATGTGCTCATTGAGCTTGTTCCTCTTATGATCCAGCTGCTTGCTTGCGGCATCCCTGTTAGGGAACACGTATGTGCATATATTTCAAGTACCAGTCATAGAAATTAGAGCTTTGTAACAAATGTTACTTACAGTAATCTGTCTCCTGATAGTTTCTGATGTTTCATTTTTGCCTATATAAATACCCTGGCACAGTTTTATGAGCTATGGGCAAATAACTCAGGAATAAGTGAAAGACTGTGGGATGCAACTAGACCTTTGTCACAAATAACCCCTGCATCACTTTGTCAGCAAAGTTCAAGGGCAAATAGCTCAGCAATGAATGGATCATCGGGCATTAAAAAAAACGCGTCTTGCACAGCCTCACTTCACGGTCATGACCTATTTGTCAAACAAGTTTAATTTAATTGCTTGAGAGATGTGGAAGTATTTTGATCCACAAACTTATAACGTTATATGACTGCAATGACCATTGCTAAATTCAAGGGCACTAACTCAAGAATATGTGGATCATTGGGCATGAAAAGTGTAATACAAATATACACTTCTTAGTGGTGACATATTTGAAGTTTCAATTTGATTGGTTGAGAAATGTGAAATGTTTATCCAGACAAACCGACGGACCAAGCATTCAACAGACAATTTGACGATGACTGCAATAAACCCCCTCAATAACTGGAAAGCTGTCCGCTGACTAATTCACAGGGAAGACATTCATATATTACAGTGAGAGACATTAACTTACACTATGCAAACATCATTTTCTAGTTATATTTGTTCAATCATAGGACCCAGCCACATGATTCTTTCATCACTATTATGCAGACCTTATGGTATTAACATGCAGTGTTTATCAAAGGGTTTTCTGTATGCAGTGAATATGCAATCTCTGGAACACAACTTATTCAGGTAAGAACAGCCTATATTTAAGAGAATATTCCAACTACATACACTTGAATTTGCAGCTCTTCTTTCTCAGCAATCACTTTTTGGAGAGTGCGGCCAGTATCTATAAAGTAAGAAGGAGATTTAGAAACATGGACTGTTGCATAATTCAAACACAAAACATAAAAAAGTTTGACCAGCTCCCCCTGGTAACGGTCAATCATGGCAAATACCAGTCTACTAACCCCCTCCCACTAGTTTGGCAGACTGGTCCTTGATTTTCCTCTCCAGTTCGACCACCTCCCCCTGGTAACGGTCGATCATGACGATGTCTGGCTGTGCCTCCTTGGCCATCTGAGCGTCGCTGTCCTGGATATCCAGAGCCTCTTCCACCTGACATGGGCAAAATAAAGAAAGGCCCCCAGTGATTTTTCGCAAAGCATATTTTGTCAGAATTGACAAAAAAACAAAAAAAAAACACACTTTTGTTTTTATCTCATATCTTCTCAAGAATTTACGGGCAGGCTAACATTTAAGTTTTTATTTGTTTAAGTTTTTACCATGGACTGATAAAGATGTTTATATCAAAAGGCATATTTTACACTTATATTCATTTACGTAGAAGCTTGCTTATTAACCTAGATAGAAAAAGGACCGAGAGAAAAAAATGGGTTTCATAAACATTTGTTAGATTATGTCCAAGTCTTTCAGGCTACATCAATGGTTATAAAAGGTTGAATGTGCAAAGTATTATCTTTTTTTTTCGCAATGAGACTAATATTTTGTTTAAGAAATTCTAGATATGGGGCCAGGCACCACACAAACTTAAAAATACAAGAGAAAAGGTATCAAAAACTGTAAAAGTCTAGATTTTTATTTCTATAGTCCAATCTCTGAAAACAGACGCCATAACAACAAACATTCTTACAGAGCAAGTGCCAAAATATTCAAATGACTCAAAGAAAAGGCCAAATAAAATCACACATTTGTTAAAGTACTAACCTATGTTAGTCAAAACTTAAAATACCGACCAATAAACTGTGTTTTTATATATTGACTTTTCATTCTCTTATATATTATATAGGTATTAATGTATAATATAAGGTCTGATGTAAACCAGATTATAAATCATAAATTATATCTAATTAATGACACATCCTGTGTACTGAGTTTATTACTGGGAACATTTACAAATTTAGGACCATCTGCATTTCTACTTTGTTTCTTTAATTTCGTCGCTCAATGCTATCAGAAAGAACCCCCACAAATTTTAACCCACATCTGCAAGCTCTTCCTTCTTCTTGTGTGTCTCATCCTGACATTGTTTCAGTGACGTCTTCAGTGTGGGCAGCTCTACCTTCTCTAAAGCCTCCATCTGCAACAACAAATATAGGCCTAATGCATGTGCATTCTGCACAGGATAATCAGGGACGACACCTTCCACTTGCATGGTATTTTTCGTTTAAAGGAGTTCTTTTTTAAATGAAGATCCATTCTAGGAGGAAAGTGTCAACCCTGATAAGCCGGAGTGGACTGCACAGGCTAATCTGGGACAATACTTTAGGCAGATGCATTAACCCTTTGAGCGCTGAATCCGGATTTTAAAGGCCTTTGCAAACAGTTTGGATCCAGATGAGACGCCACAAAACGTGGCGTCTCATCACAATCCAAACTGTTTGCTATTCTGATAATATTCTTTGAAAAGAAAATGCTGATTTTAGAAATTCAGCAGACAACATTTTAGCAGATGACAAATTTCCCAGCATGCAAAGGGTTAAGCCCAGAATTCATAGAAGGAGGCTCATGTATTATTAAAGGGTTAATTACATAACTCTCTGCAATACTATACAGGGATTCATTAAATTCAGAGGCTTTTCAGCATTGCTCAATCAAAAAGCTCAAAAAACAAGCTAATTAATTCATAGTAAGTTTCTTAAGAATAACTTTTCAAGGTAAGCATCGCCCTGCAAATTCATAAGCAACTAATTGGCTGTACCAAGTTAGCTAAAAAGCTAATTCAATCTGGAGCCCTGGCACTGTGTCATCTTTTGTCCGTCTTCTGTCGTCAACATTTACCTTGTTTACACTCTAGAGGCCACATTTATTGTCCTATCTTCATGACACTTGGTCAGAACATGTGTCCCAATGATATCTTGGGCGAGTTTCGATACAGGGTCAAGTGAGGTCAAAAACTAGGTCACCTGTTCTCTGAGAGGCTTGAGCTGCATGATCTGGTCATACTGCTCCTGGTACTCTTCCACCTCCTTTGTGGCCTTCTCCAGCTTCACAGGCACCTTGCGCAGGTTCTCACGAAGCTGCAAACAACAATATATCATATGAACCTCGCTCTGGGAAAATAGGGTTAAATGCATGTGCGTTTAGTGTCGTCCAAGATTAGCCTGTGCAGTCTGCACAGGCTAATCAGGGGCGACACTTTCCACTTTCATGGTTTTTTTTTGTTTAAAGGAAGTATCTTTTTAGCAAAAATCCAGTTTAGGCGGAAAGTGTTCTCCCTGATAAGCCTGTGCAGACTGCACAGGCTAATCTGGAACGATACTTTAAGCACATGCATTACGTCCAGTTTTCCCAGAGTAAGTCAACTTCTGAAGGCTCTAAGTTGCATGTTCGAAGGAAAATGCAAGCCATCAAAATTGCAATCTTAATGAGGTTTGTGTATTTTAACATGTACCGACAGTAATCCATTCAAAACTTCAACCTACGTGAATATTAGCAAAACCACAGAAATTTAAGGGAATATTTAGCAATTAAAGTAACATTAATACTCAAAAATCAACAAAAATTTCGTAAAGTATTTCATAAAATAAAAAAAAACTAATAAAAAATCAATGTTCCTTATAGCAAAAGCCAAAATTTCAAAACGAGATGTTTTCTGGTAACATGGATGTTTGTAGATGTAAAATGCTTGTTTTTAATTTTTTGTGTACACAATTAGTTCCATTTTATAACCCCGCACTGATGTCTATTGATACGACACATGAACACTTAATATTTTATTGTTCGTATGTCGTATGAATAGATATCAGTGCGGGGTTATAAAATGGAATTAATTGTTACACAAAAAATTAAAAACAAGCATTTTATATCTACAAAAATCCATGTTACCAGAAAACATCTCGTTTTAAAATTTTTGCTTTTGCTATAGGGAACATTGATTTATTATTAGGTAACTTTATTTTACGAAATACTTTACGAAATTTCCGTTGATTTTTGAGTATTAATGTTACTTAAAATATTGGTTACTTGATGGATATTATTTTTTTTAAGTTTGACCACAATACAATATATGCAACAGATAACTGGTAAGCCAATTTTACGATCGATTTACTGGTTATTTTTTTTCTTTTAAAGGTTAACCTGAAACTTTGGTTTAATAAATATAACGATTTTTCATGGAATAAATTATACACACCTACCTCTAATACAAGATCCTTAACTTCCTGGTCACTATCAAAGGCCCGGTGACAAAGGGGACAGCAGGGGTTCAGCTTCTCCAAGTCCTCTTTGTACTTCTTAAAGAAATGCTCAGCACCGAGCAACGAACCCCTCTGACTGAAAATCATAATACACAATAATCCTACAAGTATAGAAAAAACATGAACCCAATGATTGCCCTGGGTCCCACACCAAAGTTAAACAAGCAAATTTGTTGAATTGATATCCCCCGCCATTTTCAAAACTTTGTGACAGACGGAATGACAGACAACGCCAATTCTATATCTCTCTGACTTTTCCCAGGGATAACAACTGCTTTATGTAATGGTGCTAAAAAACAAACAAGTATATTTTTTCCCCTATTTGAACAAAAAATTCCCTATTTAAAATATACAAAGAACAAAAGAAAACAATTTAAGTTAGATTGTACAAAAACTGTGATGAATGTGATCTTAAGTCAAACAATTAATACAACTGTGTATGACTATATCTTATGTTGTTCAGAAATGTTTTGTTTGAAATAACTGTTACCTGACCTTTAACCTTGGATGAACAGAGTATGTTGAGCATAATCCTCATATTGCCCTTAGGAAGGTTACTTTGTTTCACCCAAATATTTTAAATACTTTTTGAGAAATCAGGGGATCCAGTTTTTCCGACAAACGACCTAACGGACGGACAAAAAGACCAGATGGACCAAGGTCAAATCTAGTTCCCTCCTGTAAAACAGGTAGTGGACAAAAAAAGGGGCCTAATAACCATGGTCATATGTGTTACTAAAGCTACAATTCTCAACATACACTCTGGCCTTCTCCACTTTGTCCTGTACAAGACTGAGTCCCTCATCGAAGTTCTGACTGCCACACACTTTGTATACCCTTTCCTCCAGACCTGGCAAAGAACATGTGGATGTGTGAGCATGAAACTATCCAGTCTCATATGGAAATGTGGATGTGTGAGCATGAAACTATCACGTCTAATATGGAAATGTGGATGTGTCAGCATGAAACTATCCAGTCTCATATGGAAATGTGGATGTGTGAGCATGAAACTATCCAGTCTCAAATGGAAATGTGGATGTGTGAGCATGAAACTATCCCGTCCCATCTGGAAATGTGGATGTGTGGGCATGAAACTATCCTGTCTCATATGGAAATGTGGATGTGTGAGCGTGAAACAATCCCGTCTAATATGGAAATGTGGATGTGTGAGCATGAAACTATCCTGTCTCATATGGAAATATGGATGTGTGAGCATGAAACTATCCCGTTTCATATGGAAATGTGGACAGTGAACATGAAACTATCCTGTTTCATATGGAAATGTGGATGTGTGAGCATGAAACTATCCCGTCTCATATGGAAATGTGGATGTGTGAGCATGAAACTATCCTGTCTCATATGGAAATGTGGACGTGTGAGCATGAATCTATCCCGTCTCATATGGAAATGTGGATGTTTGAGCGTAAAACTATCCTGTCTGATATGGAAATGTGGATGTGTGAGCATTAAACTATCCCGTCTCATATATTATGGAAATGTGGATGTGTGAGCATGAAACTATCCCGTCTCATATGGAAATGTGGACGTGTGAGCATGAAACTATCCCGTCTCATATGGAAATGTGGATGTGTGAGCATAAAACTATCCCGTCTCATATGGAAATGTGGATGTGTGAGCGTGAAACTATCCCGTCTCATATGGAAATGTGGGTGTGTGAGCTTGAAACTATCCCGTCTCATATGGAAATGTGGATGTGTGAGCATGAAACTATCCCATCTCATATGGAAATGTGGATGTGTGAGCATNGGGAAGCAGCCGATATTCGGCTACATGAAAGAAGGGTTTTTTGGCCCTGCTGACCAATAAAGATATACCGTAACTCAATATTACTAACACTACCCTGATATATTCAAATGAGTTGCGCTTTGAGAAAACGGGTGCCTAAAGTGTCCTACCAGATTAGCCTGTGCAGTCTGCACAGACTTATCAGGGACGACACTTTCTGCTTTTATGATATATTTTTTGTTTAAAGAAAGTCTCTTCTTAGCAAAAATCCACTAAAGGCGGAAATAGTCAACCCTGATTTGCCTGTGCAGACTGCAAAGGCTAATCTGGGACGACACTTTACGCACATGCATTAAGCCCAGTTTTCCCAGAACCAGGCTAATACAATCGAGATACCAACATGTCTACGAAGCTCTCGTTTAATCTGGTCCAGACGCCCGCTGGAGGCTTCAATGGCGCTCAACTTCCTGTTGATTTCCTTGACCTTCTGACGATTGTCCGTCTGTGGACAGAATTTATGATTTACTTTGAAAGTTAATGTTTAGGAACATTTTATTTATTATTATACATCTGAGAGGATAGGCATTCATGAAGTGCTTAACACAAAGTGTATTGGTATTTTACAAACTAAATGTTTGATCTACAATAGTTGTTTTTCTAACTTAAAGGCATTGACAGTATAACAAGCAATACAAAAGTCCCCTACCTGTGGTAGCCTCTATCAAATAAGGAACGTGCATTACTTTTATTTTGCTGTTTATTGTAAATGTGTAATTCTGCAAAAGCAAACCCAATATAGATTGGTCACAACAGTATTCAGACTTATTTAATTTATCATTCACATGTTTGACCTCTTTTGAAAAAAATGTTTTTTTTCTTAATTAGCCATGTAAGATGTGCGAAAATTGGTCTTAAGCAAAATGCGACCAGAGAATATCTAGACCAGTCTGCGAATTGCCGCACTTTTGCAGTCTGGTCAGGAGCTACCCTGTCTGCTTATGAGACCACAAACCCTTGCATTCCTTTATAGCAGACATGGAAGCTACTGAAAAGACTGCAAGGCTGGGTGAATTTGCAGGCTGGTCTGGAGCTACGCTGGCCGCATAAGCATAAGACCCATTTTCGCATGAAGCAGCTCACATACCATCGTCTCCTTCTTCATGTGGATACTCTGCTCCAGTTTGGACTTGTTGGTCCTCAGCTCATCTATCTTGCTCTGGATCTCGGACTCCCTCGACTCAAACTCTTCCTAAAATCATGTATTCAACATTTCAAATTAATCTGAACAAGCCCTTTATTCTCTTATAGTACTTCTACATGTAACTGCAATTATTGTATTTCAATAATATCAGAACACACAAGTTACAATCACACCAGAATACAATTGAAAATCTTGGCCATCTGTTTAAAAATGTACAATTGCCGGACTTGTATTACATGTATAACATGCTTACCATGATTTCAAACACTGCAATAATATTGGCAAGTGGTACTGTATGTAGCCACCTTACTTAAGGTTGAGGGTTACATATGGGATGGTTGGGAGTGCTTCTAACTGGCTGTAAACACGTCTTTTGGAAATTTGGTAACAAAATATCAAATGAATGCCCTGGATTTATGTCAATAATTATCTTGAATGTGTGTTGAGGAAGAAATAACGACTGAAAGTGCCAGTTCAATCAGATTGTATTCTTTCATAGGCATTTGTTTACCATGTTGTCATACTCAACGCAATACAAGGGAATATCACCCAACTGTGACGCTCAAAATAGTGACACTTGAGTTATATTGATAATGAGAAGATTTCCAGTCTAAGAAAAATAGCCTGATCACAAGATGGTCATGTAGATGATGACAAATAAATAAGCCAGTCACTGGAAAAAACTGGCTTAATGCATGTGCATAAAGTATTGGTCCATAGTGTGTAAAGTATATGCCCATATAAGCCTGTGCAGGCTACACAGTCTCTTCTGGGACGACACTTTTTGCCAAGAATGGATTTTTATTCAGCAGAGACTTCCTTTCAATGAACAATTCCATACAAAAGAGCCATGATGGTACTAAAGCGCTCAACTGAGTTCATGAACACCAAATGACCTGATGATCTAGTGTTTGACAACACTTGAACTATTCAATACAATTGCAACCTGTTGTCCCCGATTAGCCTGTGCAGACTGCACAGGCTTATCTGGGACAATTTTTTGTGCACATGAAGCCCCATTTCCATGTGACTGGCTCAAATAAATTCTTCATCACCCAACTGACCTCATGAGGTCGCTGTGGCGTAGTGGATATGGTGTCCGCCTAGCAACCGGGAGGTCACGGGTTCGATCCCCACTGTGGGAGCGTTCTTTAGATCTGCCTTAAAGACACCAAGTACTGGTTCTAGTCCCAGGAAACTGACTCAAGAGCGTTTCAAATAAGCCTTATCGAGCTGAAATAAATAGGTTTAAACTAAACAAACTGACCTTTTTCTGTTTCGTGTCATTCACCATCTGCTCCAGTTTGCCCTGCATGCTCTTAAGAAACAGCTTGTACTTCTCATCATCTACTGCCCCATGAAAACCTGCAGAACCAGCGCACAATGGCAGCACTCAAATATACAAATCATCTACTGNCCTGTCTCATATGGAAATGTGGATGTGTGAGCATGAAACTATCCCGTTTCATATGGAAATGTGGATGTGTGAGCATGAAACTATCCTGTCTCATATGGAAATGTGGATGTGTGAGCATGAATCTATCCCGTCTCATATGAAAATGTTGACGTGTGAGCATGAAACTATCCCGTCTCATATGAAAATGTGGATGTGTGAGCATGAAACTATCCAGTCTGATAAGACAGTTGTACGATCAACCTTTGCAAAGCATGTTTGAATTTGTAATGATCTTACTCAATTTGGGTATTTATATAGTTTTAACATATAAAAACCAAGCGTAAGATTTTAAAAACGACTCATAGGAGAAAATCATACCCCCCCCCCCTTACTGGATAAGCTTTTACTATCCCACCCTTAATGAATGAGCTGTAAGTCTATATTAATAAACAGATACATTCAAGAACTTCTGAGAACCAATCTTGATACTCTAGGAGGAAACCAGACAAAGGGTAGAAAATAATCTGAAAAAATACTTATAATTATTTAATTTGTTGGATAATGAGGCTATAAAAATACTATATAAGAATAAATCTGATTGCGTATTCTTATTGTAAATTAAAAAAAACATACCTTTAAGTTCTCCTTCTTTCTTGTTTACTTGATCCCTGGTAACAAGCAATAACATTAAATTACTGAGTGTATAAAACATACATTACAAACCCTTCTCAGTGTTATTTTGCTCATTCATACACAAAACATTATTAATTTAAAATCATGGTCGTCTTTTATGCAAATTCCACAATAATACGTGTGACATGAACATGTCGACTATTTAACACTTTCCAGCTCAGAAGCAGGGTTCGACAAATCCACTTGCCCGCTCGTAATTACGAGTGGAAATCGGTTCCGGACGAGTGAATANAATCATCTACTGCCCCATGAAAACCTGCAAAACCAGCGCACACAATGGCAGCACTCAAATATACAAATCATCTACTGCCCTATGAAAACCTGCAAAACCAGCGCACACAGTGGCAGCACTCAAATATACAAATCATCTACTGCCCTATGAAAACCTGCAGAACCAGCGCACAATGGCAGCACCCAAATATACAAATCATCTACTGCCCCATGAAAACCTGCAAAACCAGCGCACAAAATGGCAGCACTCAAATATACAAATCATCTACTGCCCCATGAAAACCTGCAAAACCAGTGCACACAATGGCAGCACTCAAATATACAAATCATCTACTGCCCCATGAAAACCTGCAAAACCAGTGCACACAATGGCAGCACTCAAATATACAAATCATCTACTGCCCCATGAAAACCTGCAAAACCAGTGCACACAATGGCAGCACTCAAATATACAAATCATCTACTGCCCCATGAAAACCTGCAAAACCAGTGCACACAATGGCAGCACTCAAATATACAAATCATCTACTGCCCCATGAAAACCTGCAAAACCAGTGCACACAATGGCAGCACTCAAATATACAAATCATCTACTGCCCCATGAAAACCTGCAAAACCAGTGCACACAATGGCAGCACTCAAATATACAAATCATCTACTGCCCCATGAAAACCTGCAAAACCAGTGCACACAATGGCAGCACTCAAATATACAAATCATCTACTGCCCCATGAAAACCTGCAAAACCAGTGCACACAATGGCAGCACTCAAATATACAAATCATCTACTGCCCCATGAAAACCTGCAAAACCAGTGCACACAATGGCAGCACTCAAATATACAAATCATCTACTGCCCCATGAAAACCTGCAAAACCAGTGCACACAATGGCAGCACTCAAATATACAAATCATCTACTGCCCCATGAAAACCTGCAAAACCAGTGCACACAATGGCAGCACTCAAATATACAAATCATCTACTGCCCCATGAAAACCTGCAAAACCAGTGCACACAATGGCAGCACTCAAATATACAAATCATCTACTGCCCCATGAAAACCTGCAAAACCAGTGCACACAATGGCAGCACTCAAATATACAAATCATCTACTGCCCCATGAAAACCTGCAAAACCAGTGCACACAATGGCAGCACTCAAATATACAAATCATCTACTGCCCCATGAAAACCTGCAAAACCAGTGCACACAATGGCAGCACTCAAATATACAAATCATCTACTGCCCCATGAAAACCTGCAAAACCAGTGCACACAATGGCAGCACTCAAATATACAAATCATCTACTGCCCCATGAAAACCTGCAAAACCAGTGCACACAATGGCAGCACTCAAATATACAAATCATCTACTGCCCCATGAAAACCTGCAAAACCAGTGCACACAATGGCAGCACTCAAATATACAAATCATCTACTGCCCCATGAAAACCTGCAAAACCAGTGCACACAATGGCAGCACTCAAATATACAAATCATCTACTGCCCCATGAAAACCTGCAAAACCAGTGCACACAATGGCAGCACTCAAATATACAAATCATCTACTGCCCCATGAAAACCTGCAAAACCAGTGCACACAATGGCAGCACTCAAATATACAAATCATCTACTGCCCCATGAAAACCTGCAAAACCAGTGCACACAATGGCAGCACTCAAATATACAAATCATCTACTGCCCCATGAAAACCTGCAAAACCAGTGCACACAATGGCAGCACTCAAATATACAAATCATCTACTGCCCCATGAAAACCTGCAAAACCAGTGCACACAATGGCAGCACTCAAATATACAAATCATCTACTGCCCCATGAAAACCTGCAAAACCAGTGCACACAATGGCAGCACTCAAATATACAAATCATCTACTGCCCCATGAAAACCTGCAAAACCAGTGCACACAATGGCAGCACTCAAATATACAAATCATCTACTGCCCCATGAAAACCTGCAAAACCAGTGCACACAATGGCAGCACTCAAATATACAAATCATCTACTGCCCCATGAAAACCTGCAAAACCAGTGCACACAATGGCAGCACTCAAATATACAAATCATCTACTGCCCCATGAAAACCTGCAAAACCAGTGCACACAATGGCAGCACTCAAATATACAAATCATCTACTGCCCCATGAAAACCTGCAAAACCAGTGCACACAATGGCAGCACTCAAATATACAAATCATCTACTGCCCCATGAAAACCTGCAAAACCAGTGCACACAATGGCAGCACTCAAATATACAAATCATCTACTGCCCCATGAAAACCTGCAAAACCAGTGCACACAATGGCAGCACTCAAATATACAAATCATCTACTGCCCCATGAAAACCTGCAAAACCAGTGCACACAATGGCAGCACTCAAATATACAAATCATCTACTGCCCCATGAAAACCTGCAAAACCAGTGCACACAATGGCAGCACTCAAATATACAAATCATCTACTGCCCCATGAAAACCTGCAAAACCAGTGCACACAATGGCAGCACTCAAATATACAAATCATCTACTGCCCCATGAAAACCTGCAAAACCAGTGCACACAATGGCAGCACTCAAATATACAAATCATCTACTGCCCCATGAAAACCTGCAAAACCAGTGCACACAATGGCAGCACTCAAATATACAAATCATCTACTGCCCCATGAAAACCTGCAAAACCAGTGCACACNAGGGGTCATCTGCGAGTCATGATCAATGTACCTATGAAGTTTCATGATCCTAGGCGTAAGCGTTCTTGAGTTATCATCCGGAAACCATTTTACTATTTCTAGTCACTGTGACCTTGACCTTTGACCTAGTGACCTCAAAATCAATAGGGGTCATCTGCCAGTCATGATCAATGTACCTATGAAGTTTCATGATCCTAGGCCTAAGTGTTCTTGAGTTATCATCCAGAAACCATCTGGTGGACGGATGGACCGACGGACCAACAGAGCGACGGACCGACATGTGCAAAACAATATACCCCCTCCTCTTCGAAGGGGGGCATAAATATATATAAATATAATTATATTTTTCTTAATTTCAAAGCTTTTCACATAAAATGTATACATAATGATTCAAACATAAATGACTTAATGAAACAATGTTCTTATCATCAGGTTATCAGTTATAAATACCTGGGAACTTGTATTCCTCCGCATACTGCTTTATCATTTCATCTCGCTTCTGTACATTCTCCTGTTGTCTCTGTATTTTATTGATAAGTCACTTGTGAAGTATGTGTGAAACAATCACGACTACCAAATTACTAAAATGATTTACACAATTTCTTACAGTGAAATATTTTTATTTCAAAGTCAATTATTCAATTTGTTCATGTATTTCAACACACACTAAAAAAGTTTTTGTGTTTAGACTTCCCAACTGTTTTACAAGTCAATGTAATTAAGAACACATAAAGGAACAACTAGATGTACTTTTTGTCTCATTAACCATTGTAGGGTATTTGCCTATTGAATAAATAGGTAATTGAACATAACTGCAGCATTCAAGGGGATTGTATTGCATGAGTTAATTGTTTTCCAAAAGCCTGCAGGGCGAATGGAATTCAATGTCACACAATCAACTAGTGCGATACAATACAGTCATGTAATATTCTATTTATGATAAACCTCCTTACAATATTTTTTTACAAAAAATTCTTGAAAGCAACGACTTTCTTTCAAATTGGTACACAAAAGCAATACTAACAAGAGTTCCACGGTCGGAGACATATGCCCCCCCCCCAAACAGGGCCTTGATTTTCACACTTACTGTGACAGAGACCTTGACTTTTGACCTAGTGACCCCAATTTCACAAGGAGTCATCTACTGTCCTAGGCCAATGCACATGTGAAGTATCAAGCAAATCAGTCAATTGGTAAATGAGTTATTGATCGGAAACGTTTTTCGCACTTATTGTGACAGTGACCTTGACCTTTGACCAAGTGACCCCAATTTCAATAGGGGTCATCTACTTCCAAGGCCAATGCACATGTGAAGTATTAAGCCAATCGGTCAATTTGTTGACGAGTTATTGATCGGAAACGATTTTCACACTTATTGTGACAGTGACCTTTGACCAAGTGACCACAATTTCAATAGGGGTCATCTTCTGTTCAAGGCCAATGCACCTGTGAAGTATCAAGCCACTTGATCAATCTGTCCACAAGTTATTGATCGAAAACCAACTGGTCTGCCGACAGACTGACAGACAGACCAACCGACATCCAGCAAAACAATATAACCCCTTTTCTTTGAATAAAAATAGAACATGTTTTCATCAATGTTGCTGGAACTGCATAGATATTTATAATACATAACACATAAGGTAATCATTTTTCTAGCCGTCAAATAGGAAAAATATTTCACACTGTGAAACACCTAACAGGCTATGATTACTGTGTATTCATTTTCATCTGAATCTTTCACATGTCATTATTTCAGGGAAATACTGATCATAAACATATTTTCTTTTAAACTCAAAACTAGATCTTTGTTACAAACATGACTTGAACAGCTGCACCACTTTTGTCTGCTTTGTTTAAAAGCAAATAACTAAAGAATGTGTGAATCACTGGGCATGAAGTGTCTTGCAGAATAAACTTTGTCACAAACAAGACTTATTTTCTCATGAACATAGCTCATAAACAGAGGTATTAGCCATGTTCATGGGAAAATAACTCGTGAAGGCCATCTTTTTAAATGGACCGGACACATATCTCACTCTTCTGAGAATTAAATAGAAAACATTACCATGGAAAGTTTTTCTGCAATTTGACCTAATGAACTAGTTTTTTACCACACATGACCCACTTTCGAACTCACCGAGACATTTTTAGGACGAATGTTCTCACCATGTTTTGACATAGCACGACCGACGACAAAGGCCTGACAAAAGGCAATCACAAAAGCTCACCATGAGCGGGCTATCATTACTTAAACTATACATGTGATCTTTGATACGACAGGACCTACCTGTGCCTCCTGTTCCAAACGGCCCACCTCCACCAGTATGGAGGACTTCTCACGATCCACTTTCTCCAACTGTCGACTCATCTCTGTGTTCTGGCTTTCATACTTGAAGGAAAGACAGCAAAGAAAATGCAATAAAACATGCCTGTTGCATCAAATTCAAGTGCTTCCAAATTACATCAAACTGTGACAGTTCCACTTTGAAGAAAAACATTATTCAGTTATCACGTGGATACATCCAGAACAGTAAAGATTGTTGGCCCAAGGTGAAGAAATGACTGTGTTAAATGTTTTCTGAGGCTGTTACGTTTTTCACTCTTTGCAAATCATATATGTGATAAAACACTTTATATTAAGGTTTTTTGTATTAAAATAAGTGAAAGCTATACAGTTTAGTAAAGAACAAAAGCGTGTCACAGGAGATGACCCATCTTGGAATTAAAGTCACAGATCAAAAGTTATTGACCTTTGTCCTTAATTTGTTACCTTGACCTTACACTGAGGAGTGATAAGAATAATAAGTGATACATTATCTGGTAATGGGGATTAATAATCCAAAGCAATAAACATCCTTAGGGACATGAAAAAGTGTCAGAAACAATGATTCACAAAACTTCGACCTTGAATTGTAAAAACTTGACATTTCACAGAGAAGCATGGGAGTTGCACCCTTTAAATTGTCTGGTTATGGGGAATAATAATCTAAAATTATATTTAAGGCCTCCGAGGCATGTAAAAGTTACTAAGTGGAAACTGAAATGTATTACCTTTGACCTTGAATTGTGACCTTAACCTTTCCCAAAAGAGCATGGAGTTTGTGAACAACACTTTTTTGCCATGGATAATAATAATCTCAAGTTATATTAAAATGCTCCATTACTTGTAAGTTTTCGAGCAGAAACAATAATTTACATAATTTGACCTTGGAAGAGGACCTTGGCTTTTCACTGAGAAGCGTGGGAGTTCTATGTTACACATTGNCAAAGGCCTTCAAAATCCGGTTCCAGCGCTCAAAGGGTTAATGTTTGTTGACATATTTAAAGACTCACAGCCTTCGAATGTTCTCCTGTTTGGTGACCATCTCTTTCTTGTGCATGTCCAGCTCAGCCTGTGCGCTCGACTGCAGGGTCAGTCTGTTCATCTCGGAACTGAATACACATAAGACGCACTCTGAGAAAAGGAGGTTAAATGCATGTGCATAAAGTATCATCCCAGATTAGCCTGTGCAGTCCTCACAGGTTAATCAGGAACAACACTTTCCGCTTTTATTGTATTTTTCGTTTAAAGGCTGACTGCACAGGCTCATCTGGGACAACCCTTTATGCACATGCATTAAACCCCTTTTCAGAGAGCGAGGCTAATATGTAATGGTTATGGACTTTTAATGTTAACTACAACATTTGAAAAACATCAGCAACGTGTCTGTTATCTACTCAATGTTTAACACATCTGACAGAAAGAGTGGGTTTTTTTGGTCAAATTTGGGACCTTTTTTCGACCCCATTGTCAAAAAGTATATACCATATATTTTTCCCAAATGACAGCCTAAAACTTCAAATTGAAGGTTTCCAATAAAACACACAACCAAAAAAATGTAAATAAAATGCCACATTCAGGTAATTTCCCTATGCAGCTCTAAGAATTGAATCTTAGTCTCAGGTTTTAGTTGTTCGCGCTAGCGAGCAATTAATGTAGAGGGAGTTTTGCAGGCCAGTGTGATGCTTAACTACGCTAGGAACGATAACCACCCTATCTGCCTGTTTATAATTCACCACTGGTACACTGCAGCCTTGCGGATTGTCTTCTCTTTAAACCCGCTGTTTACATTTAAATCACTTAGCGGTTTATCGAGTGTGTATGTAATCAATAGTGTTTTACAGCTTGCACGACGATATTGGCAGGTTTATCATTGAAATCTGTACATATTGGCTGCTTTCAGGGAAAACAGGGCTTAATGCATGTCAAATAAGATTAGTATGTGCACACTGATTAGCCTGTGCAATGCGCACATTTTGTCTAAGTAATCTCTATAACATAAATATGAGGATAAACAGTGCACACACATCTCAACCTGTGCTTTAAGACACACTCTTTATAAATGTGAATGGGTTGTGTTCATTTCAAACTTGCGATTTAAAAAGCTATAAGATAATTTTGATAAATGGGTTGCGTCTTAGATTATGCAATAGCGAACAACTTCAGTGCCTTCAGCACTTTGATTAAGTATTTGTTACAATTTTTAAATTTAGTCAAAACAACACTTTTTTTCCCAATCCAAAGGGCTCTGGCCCCATTCCCAAAATGCTGAGAAAAAAAAAACACTGAGAAATCTTTTAATGACACCTTCTATATTTGTAACCCATCTGACACATGCTTAATGCTGTCTACATTCTATGTGACACATCAGACAAATGACTAAATTTTTTCTTCTATATGTGTAACAGATCTGACACATTACCTACTGTTGTCTACTTCATTTGTAACACGTGGGCCACATGACTTACTTGAGCTCACTTATCTTTGCCTCCATAGCAGATTTCTCCTTTGTCAGGCTGGCAATCTCCTTCTTGAGATCGTCAGGGTTCACGGAGCCTTCTTGGGTCTCCAGGTCTACTTCCTAACAAGAAAAGTGACATACATTATCTGTTAAGTTTCCAACAGGCAGCTCTCAATTATTTATTCATTATTATTCATTTTCTGTAACACTACCAGCAAAACACTGGACATATTAAAATTGCCACCAAGTATGTACAATATTAGTGTAGCAATATTTAGATAAAAGTCTTTAGACATTCTTGATTTAAGCGGGTTTTTTTTTGGCCTGAAATTTGGCTATATTCCCAATCACAAAAAGTATACTTTCTTCCCAAAATGTGCGAAATAATCGCGTTTTTTGTGTGGAAAGAAGTGTTTTATGATTATTTTATCTCAATTTTATTTCAATTACATCTAACAAAGTATATCATAATGATTTACAGTATAATCCACTTAATTGAATATCTGATTATCGAATAA
>VMBQ01011838.1:6282-17174 GCA_007657795.1 Dreissena rostriformis | reverse complement strand
CCGCCCACATATACCACACCCACCCAAAATTGCCTTTTACTATAATTTCTTCATTTCTACACCAATTCACTTCAAATTGATACTGGACCTCTCTTATGACAATACGGTCAATCTCAACCATGCATGGCCCCATTCCCAACCCTGGGGCGCCCCGCCCACATAGGCCACACCCACCCAAAACTGCCTTTTACTATAATTTCTTCATTTCTACACCGATTCACTTCAAATTGATACTGAACTTCTCTTATGACAATTCGGTCAATCTCAACTATGCATGGCTCCATTACCAACCCTGGGGTGCCCTGCCCACATAGGTCACACCCACCCAAAATTGCCTTTTACTATAACTTCTTCATTTCTACACCAATTCACTTCTAATTGATACTGAACTTCTCTTATGACAATACGGTCAATCTCAACTATGCATGGCCCCATTACCAACCCTGGGGCACACCTATGTCAAACATTCGGCGTGGGGATACGCATCGGCCTCTGCCGCGCCATTTCTAGTTCTTATATTGCCTTTTGAGTACTAAAATCTTATCAAACTTTTAGGATTTATTTTTAAGAATTTCACATAAAAAGGTTTATTCACAAAGCATTTAAAATTAAGAGATGTGTTTGTCAGAAACACAATGCCCCTACTGCGCCGCTTTGAAATAAAATTTCTATATATCATTTGGGAGGTTTAGAAATTATCTCCCTTTAAAGCTTGTTACTTCCTTTGGATTAAGTTGTTTGACCTTTGACCTTGAAGGATGACCTTGACCTTTCACCACTCAAAATGTGCAGCTCCATGCGATACACATGATTGCCAAATATCAAGTTGCTATCTTCAATATTGCAAAAGTTATGGCCAATGTTAAAGTTTTCGGACGGAAACACAGACTGACAGTTCAACTGCTATAAAAACATGACACCCACTTGATGTCATGTTCAATACTTTATTTAAATTGTTATACATTGTAAAATTGTTATATAATAATGCATTTTTCTAGTTTATTATGTCATCTTTATTTTTGGCATTATTCTGAATTTGTATTGTCTGTAATGAGTCTATTGACACCACAGTATGCACATTAGTAATTATTTGGCATTTAAATGTTTGTCCCTGTATGCATTGATAGTTAAAATGACTAGAAAGAAGCATTCTCATTCATGAAGAAAGAAAGATTATTTCCAATACATTTTCACAGTGATTTTGTTGAAGTTTAGGACAAAGTAAAGCAAATCCAATCATTTGTCCCAAAATGCATCTCCTCTAAAGCCCCGCTGGGATTTGAACCCAAACCTCTTTCCTCTGGCATGGAAAGTATTCTATCTTGAAATACAAGGGCATGTTAGAGGAAAATGAACAGTTTTAAGACTCTAAACCTTCAAAAATATAATTTGTGCACAGGACCAATCTAACAAAACACATATCTGTTAATCTGCAATAGATTACAGCTTAAAGCCCCTATAACTCTCAAAATCAACGAATATTTCGTAAAATATTTCGTTTAATAAAAAAATTCACATAAACACAGTGTTCCTTATAGCAAAAGCAAACATTTCAATGCTAGATGTGCTCTGGTAACATATATTTAACAAGATATTAAATGCTCTTTTTTATTTTTGTGTGGCACAATTTTTTGTATTGATTTCGGTTGTTGATGTATTTTCAAGTATTGTATTTATCCTGATAAAAATTGTACTGCCTCAACAAATGACTTGTTAAATACCAGTAGTAAAATCTTTCAAAATACTATGGTTTTGCTTTTCTCTGTTGATATTCACCATTTTAAGGGACTTGTTCACATGTTTTTGTTTTTTGAATATTGAAAATTTCGTTTGAATACAATAATTGAAAAAAAAACAACATAATACTGAAACACCCATACTGTATTATAGCAGGAATCTTATGAGGAAAAAAAACCAAAACAAAATCAATCTCAGTCTGTAAACAGTTCTGATGAAAAAATACTTAGGCAAGTATAAAACTTGAGTATAAGTAGAACTGTATAGTTTTATTAAAGGGGCGAATTCCCCGTTCCTGAAGATCAATACTATCAATGAAGGGGTCAAACGTTCGCTACTATCTTAAGTTGCAGTAATGTTTGTACTCATCTGTGTAATTTCTGTAATGCTCGGCTGAAACTGAAATGTTGACAAAGGACAGTAATCGCTAACGCTCGATTGGCTCAGGTACTACTTAAAAGTACCCCAGGTTCTCTTAAGTATACTACAAAGTACTCGAGGTACAAAAATATACTTTAAAGTACCCCGGAGTGTGGCCGGGTGCCTTTAAGCGTACTTTCCACACCCTGGGTACATTGAAGCATACTACCCGGGGTACTTTTAAGTAGTACATTAGCCCACTATGACCAATTAAGAACAATTAACACCATCAATGTGAGCTTGATCATAATGTGCTAAGGAACATGCCTGATTATCCAAAATATGGATATTCTTCACAAGCAGTCTTCACGGTAATAAATATAAAGCACTTTTACATTTCAGCAAATTTAGTCCTGGGTTTACATGTACATTAATTGTGTCAGAGGTAAACAGCAGATGGGTATGGATGTCTGCTTAAAGACAGGATTGAAGTATGCATGAGTAATATAGCTCAGTTGGTAGATCAATGTGCTGGTGTTCCAACTGTCGTGGGTTCGAGCCCTGTATTGGGTGAACTTTGCCTCCAAGGTTTTCTTTGGGCCCATATTCACCAACCGATTCTTAGAATTCAGTCTTAAAAGAAAGAATATTCTTTAAACTTTAATGTACTATGTACTAAAACTACTTGAAGTCAAGTCAAGTGTGGCAGTTAGCACCTTCAATTGTATTGTTATTTGTTAAAAAACAATATGTAAATGATAAAAGCACCATATATATATGCAAACTCTGAGGTATTTTTATTGAGTCTTAGACTATTCATAATTCTTAAGTCATCATGAGAATTGGTTGGTGAATACTGCCCAAGGTAGATGTATCCATGTACTCATAAGCACCAAATTCAGTCATCATCTATAGAAGAATTATTAATTTTACATGCTGAAATATTTTGACTGTTAAAAGACACCAACAGGATCGTGTGAATAATGTTCAAGAGCCTCTACTACTAAGTACTAATCATAATATTTAACCATACTTCATTGCAAACAATACATTTAGTTGTAAAAACTGAAACAGTTAAACAAAAAAAATATCGTTAAAATAGCGAAGGGTGCACAGAAAATAAATTTATTTGTAAGAAAAAAGCAAAAGGTGAAGACTTATAAATTAACATGTAAAAATAGCTAAGGATGGATGCATAAAAAATAATTTAGTTGTAAACATAGTAAAGGGTGTACAAAAAATACCTTTACATGTAGTTGTAAAAAAAGCAAAGGGTGCACACATTTAAAATGTATTTGTAAAATATTTGTAAAAGTAACAAATGATGCCCACACAATAATGAGTTGTAAAATTAGCAACAGGAGCAGGCAAAATAATGTTTGTTGTAAAAATAACAAAGGGTGCACACAATTAATGTATTTGTAAAAATAGCAAAATATGCACACAAAATAAATTAAGTTATAAAAATAGCAAAAGGTGCAAACAAAGTCATTTTTGTTGTAAAAATATAAAAAATTGCACACAATAAATGTATTTGTAAAAATAGCAAAATGTAAACACAAAATAAATTTATTTGTAAAAATTGCAAAGGGTGCACACACAAAACATTTAGTCGTAAAAATAGCAAAGGGTGCACACACAATATATTGAGTCGTAAAAATAGCAAAGGGTGCACACACAACATATTGAGTTGTAAAAATAGCAAAGGGTGTACACAAAACATTAAGTCGTAAAAATAGCAAAATGTGCACACAAAATAAATTTAGTTGTAAAAATTGCAAAGAGTGCACACAATTATTTAAGTTGTAAAAATAGCAAAGGGTGCATACACAAATCATTTAGTCATAAAAATAGCAAACGGTGCACACAAAATAAATTGAGTTGTAAAAATAGCAAAGGGTGCACACAATAAATGATTTGTAAAAATAGCAAAATGTGCACACAAAATACATTTAGTCATAAAAAAAGCAAACGGTGCACACAAAATAAATTGAGTTGTAAAAATAGCATAGGGTGCACACAATAAATTTATTTGTAAAAAATAACAAATGGTGCACACAATAAATGTATTTGTAAAAATAGCAATATGTGCACACAAAATAAATCTAAGTGGAAAAATTGCAAAGGTTGCACACACAATTATTTAAGTTGTAAAAAAAGCAAAGGGTGCACAAACAAAATATTTAGTCATAAAAATAGCAAAGGGTGAACACAAAATAAATTGAGTTGTAAAAATAGCATAGGGTGCACACAAATGTTTTTGTAAAAATAGCAAAATGTGCACACAAAATAGATTTTGTTGTAAAATTTGCAAAGGGTGCACTCAGAATTATTGAAGTTGTAAAAATAGCAAAGGGTGCACACACAAAACATTTAATCGTAAAAATAGCAAACAATGCACACAAAATAAATTTAGTTGTAAAAATAGCAAAGGGTACACACAAAACATTGAGTTGTTAAAAAGCAAACAGTGCACACAAAATAAATTGAGTTGTAAAGAAAGCATAGGATGCACACAATAAATTTATTTGTAGAAATAGCAAAGGTGCACACACCATACATTTTGTTGTAAAATAGCAAAGGGTACAATACATTTATATGTAAAAAAAAAACAACAAAGTGTGCACACAAAATAAATTGTGTTGTTGTGCACACAACAATTGTTGATACTCAATAATGATGATGGTGTTGACAGTGATAATGAAGCTGTTGTTGATACTCAATAATGATGACACTGATGACAAAGCTGTTGTTGCTACTCAATAATGATGATGGTGATGCCACTGATGATGATCCTGTTCTTGATACCAAATAATGATGATGGTGACAACAGTGATGATGAACCTGTTGAAGCAATTCAATAATGATGATAGTGATGACACTGATGATGAACCTGTTGTTGCTACTCAATAATGATGATGGTGATGACAGTGATAATGTTATTGATACTCAATAATGATGATGGTGTTGACATTGATGATAAAGCTGTTGTTGATACTCAATAATGATGATAGTGATGACACTGATGATGTGGCTGTTGTTGATACCCAATAATGATGATGGTGATGACATTGATGATGAAGCTGTTGTTGATACTCAATAATGATGATAGTGATGACACTGATTATGAAGCTGTTGTTGATACTCAATAATGATGATAGTGATGACACTGAAGATGATGCTGTTGTTGCTACTCAATAATGATGATAGTGATGACATTCATGATGAAGCTGTTGTTGATACTAATAATGATGATAGTGATGACACCGATGATGAAGCTGTTGTTGATACTCGATACTGATGATGGTGATGACATTGATGATGAATCTGTTGTTGATACTCAATAATAATGATAGTGTTGACATTGATGATGAAACTGTTGTTGCTACTCAATAATGATGATAATGTTGACACTAATACAGCTGTTGTTGCTACTCAAAAAGGAGCACACAGGGAAATCTCTACATGTCTCCTGGCATCTACGGATGCTGGGGGCATAGAAAGATTGGTATGTCTTGCACACATGCATTGTTTACCTTCATTGTTCTGTATTCCACACATGAATTGTTCATCAGCCAGCAAATGGAAGGTACTGCCAGTCTGGAGGACAGACACCATCGCCAGGCGCATATCTCTTAGCTCTGAAAAAAAAATTACATAATAAGATTTTTTTTACATAACTGAAACAAATGCTGCAATGATAATTTGTTATGTTAAATATATAAATGAGAACAAAATTTTGTTCATAACATAAAAAAAATAATCTGGTAGTATTGCAATAAATAATTCAATTAACAATTTCAAGTAATTTTGTTACAACCACTAATACTCTAGTCTAGTTGTATACTTTTCCAGAAACCTTTATAAAACTGCATATTACCGCTACCATATTTCAGTACATTATGATAGATTTTAACAAAAGTAATAAGTGATGTTAATCCTAATGGACATTTCACATTTGACAGTTTGGTAATTGTTTGGCAGGCTAATTTTCATAAAATCAAGTGGCATTGCTCTGCAGATTTGGCTACGTTTTAAACTCGAGACATTCAAATTCAGCTAATAAGAGATTAAATGAAACTGTTATACAGAAATGGATAAAAAAAAGTAGTTTCTGAACAAAGATCTATCAATAAACAAAGATTGTGAACATTGATGCAAGACTGTGGGAGATCTTTTGTTCCCTTGGGCACTCTTTTATCTGGTACAATCACATGCTACAGCAGCCTGTATAAGACTGTGGGAGATGTTGTGTTACCTTGGGCCCTCTATTATCTGGTACAATCACATGCTACAGAAGCCTGTATGCCCTCTATTATCTGGTACAATCACATGCTACAGCAGCCTGTATGCCCGCTGGATTCCAATATACAAGATTTAATGAATTTGCATAGTAGAACTGAACACATGTGAAACATGAAACAAAGTTTCAATATTTCTAAAAGCGTCGATATCATAAAAGTGGTATACAAATAATACATAATAGATTTGAAAAAAATGTATTCTGAACCAATATTAAGATACAATACATAGTAATAGTATTCTAGGCAGAGTTCACGTTTTGAAGTACACCTTTAATAACGCCTTAAATTGCCTAAATCTTCATTATTTATTTTTGGAAATTAATGAATTAAGTGTAAGTATAAAGGTGATATATAAATATATAGTCTACAATTTTATGCTTTCCACTTTAATAGTTCCAAAGATAGCGAAACTTTGAGAAATTTTAAGCAGAGTGAAACTATTAAAAAGTACTTACATTGTTTATCTGCCCATTCTGACAACATTACTATTTCTTCATTAATACTTCTTATTTTAGTAACATTTTAAAGGTAGTACATAAATCTGCAGCCATAAATAAACTTTGTGATTTTAACTTAAATAGTTCAGGAGATATTCATAAGTGAAGTTTTGTAACATTTCACACCGATGCAGATTGCCTAAAATTAAATATTTCTTTATAAATACTTCTGAATTACCTATCATTTGAAAGGTAATATCAACAAGATGTGTTTGTGAAACACTATGTCCACTTTTGAGCGATTTTGACCCATAAATTTGACCTTTGACCTTGAAGGATGACCTTGACCTTTCACCACTCAAAATGTGCAGCTCCATGAGATACACATGCATGCCAAATATCAAGTTGCTATCTTCAATATTGAAAAAGTTATGGCCAATGTTAAAGTTGGCGCAAACAAACCAACAGACCAACAGACAGACCAACAGACCAACAGACAGACAGACAGGGCAAAAACAATATGTCCCCCAGAATATACTGGTGGACATAAAAATGTATAACCATAAATAAACTATATGATTTAGGTTGAATAGTGTCGGATATTTTCATTAGCAAATCTTTATAAGATTTCAGGATGATGCAGATTTTCTTATTTAAAGTACATATCTGCTTTTGCCTTCAACTTTACTATTTGTAAATTAACATTTCATATTTGAATATTAATTAAGAGGTAATCTAACAAGAGGGAAATGTACTCAAGCATGTGACTTTCTCTTTCTATCCCTCGTCCTACTGGGCGCTTAAAGTTGGTAGGGTGAGCATTTTTATATATGGAAAACGTTACTTCAGTGTTAACTAAAAAGCCAGAGAATTGTCGCACAGTTTCTTTGCTTATAACGTACGTAAAGTTATATCTCCAAAAGATATTGTCGTTCTTTCTATTTCACATATTTTTAGATGCTGAAGATCAAATCTATGCATGTTCTACAAGATTAATGAAAGTTCCTTCATTCCCCGGGGCAGGGTCAAATTTGAACCCAGTGGAATAATTTGAACAAATTTGGTAGAGGACTATGAGATGTCACTACATACCAAATTAAGTAGCCCTAGGCTCTATAATTATGAACAAGAAGATTTTTAAAGTTTGCACAAAATAGGCCTTATTTAAGCAAATGTTCATTTTTGTGACCCCCGGGGCAATGTCAAATTTGACCCCAGGGGCATAATTTGAAAAAACTTGGTAGAGAACTTTATGATTTTAATACATACCAAATTTGGTAGAAATAGGCCCAATGGTTATGGAAAAGAATTTTTTTTCAAGTTTGCACAAAATAGGCCCAATATAAGCATATGTTAAATTTTGTGACCCCTGGGGAATGGTCAAATTTGATCCCAGGGGCTTAATTTAAACAAACTTGGTAGAGGACTATAAGATGTCACTACATACCAAATTTGGTAGCCCTAGGCCCAATGGTTATGGACAAGAAGATTTTTAAAGTTTGCACAAAATAGGCTTTATATAAGCATATGTTCATTTTTGTGACCCCCGGGGCAGGGTCAAATTTGACCCCAGGGGCATAATTTGAAGAAACTAAGTAGAGAACTATTAGATGTCACTACATACCGAATTTGGTAGCCCTAGGCCCTACGGTTATGGACAAGAAGATTTTTAAAGTTTGCACAAAATAGGCTTTATATAAGCATATGTTCATTTTTGTGACCCCCGGGGCAGGGTCAAATTTGACCCCAGGGGCATAATTTGAACAAACTTGGTAGAGAACTATTAGATGTCACTACATACCGAATTTGGTAGCCCTAGGCCCTACGGTTATGGACAAGAAGATTTTTAAAGTTTGCACAAAATAGGCTTTATATAAGCATATGTTCATTTTTGTGACCCCCGGGGCAGGGTCAAATTTGACCCCAGGGGCATAATTTGAACAAACTATGTAGAGAACTATGAGATGTCACTACATACTGAATTTGGTAGCCCTAACCCTACAGTTATGGACAAGAAGATTTTTAAAGTATGCACAAAATAGACTTTATATAAGCATGTGTTCATTTTTGTGACCCCCAGGGCAGGGTCAAATTTGACCCCAGGGGAATAACTTGAACAAACAAAGTAGAGAACTATTAAATGTCACTACATACAAAATATGGTAGCACTAGGCCCAATGGTTATGGACAAGAAGATTTTTAAAGTTCGCACAAAATAGGCTTTATATAAGCATATGTTCAATTTATTGACCCCCGGGGCGGGGTCAAATTTGACCCCAGGGGCATAATTTGAACAAATTTGAAAGAGGTTCACCCCAGGAACATTTGCAAGAAGTTTTATCAGAATTGGACTTTTAGTTTAGGAGAAGAAGATGTTTAAAGAAAAAGTTATCGCACGCACTCACGCACGACGGACACAGGACCATGACACTGGCCTCTGGCCAGTGGAGCTAAAAATGAATAGCCGAAAATGAATTTAGCGATTTTAACTGAAATATTTCCAAAGATATTCATTAGAGAAACTTTGAAAGATTTCATGCAGACCATATTTTATTGAAAAGTTCATATCTGCCTTTAACTGTAATTTTATTTATGTTTATTAATTAAGAATCATTTTAAAATCCATATATAAAAATCTAAAGGCTGAACTAAAATTGTTGATTTTATATATCATTATCTGGCAATTTTCTCTTTATTTCCTAAACTGATATATTTTTTTAAATTTTCAAAATTAAGTGTAAATTTAAGATAAAAATGTTCAACAGGAAATAAATATATAGATTTTTCCTTCACTAATTACGGACAACAAATATTAGTACCACAATAAACATCTTGAATACACATCTGCGATAGAGGCACAAACATATTTTCTCTGAGGGAGACCATATCCCCATTGTGGATTAAAAGCATTTACTGGTACGCCTGTGACACCACATGCCTTGATAAGATTATCAAGATAAGACTAGCGTCACCTCATAACGTGTAGAATGTAAAATAAGACGACCTACTGTATTACGTTACTGAAGTCTTGAGGGCCACGAGAATCAACGGGAGCTCATGATGACACGAATCTTTGTTTATTGATAGATCTTTGTTGTGAATGATGATTCAAGGGAGCTTAAGAGACTGAAAACTAAAACAGTCATGTTCACATTAACTTCACATAAGTTGGTCAACTAAAACAGTCATGTTCACATTAACTTCACATAAGTTGGTCAAGATATTATGTCATGTTCACATTAACTTCACATAAGTTGGTCAAGATATTATGCATTTGTCATGAAGTTTGTTTAAGATCTGATGAATTTTTTGGACAAACCGAAGCAACAGCAGAAAATGCCTTTGATGGATAATTAATTGGCAATAATGAATAATTATATAACACAATATATTATATAATAAAGTAATTGAATGGTTACTGCACTTTTCCAATAAATTATGTTTGGTAAAGATTGGATAAACATTTTTGGCCGGCTGTATTATGTTTTGTTAGAGTTACACATAATACATTATACAAAGATTTGTGGGTTTATTTCCCCATTAAACTGTGCATTTCATGTTGTTTCTAAACAAAGTCAATACTTTGTTTGTACTGTGCATTTGTTGATTACCACTAAAACTGATTTTGTTTAAATTGTCTAAGTAATGCTCAATTTTACAAATATATTGAAGAATACAGTTAAGTGAGAAAATATTTTGTATTCATGCAGTTACATATACAAGTTACCTTAACAAGAGCTGTCAGAAGACAGCGCGCTCGACTATTCAAGTGCTTGACAGTATAAAGTAAGCCATCATGGGGAAATTCCTCATATTCAATAAGGTCAAGGTAATATAGTCATATTTACTGGAAGAGGACCATAATTAAAACTTATTGACTCTTATGTTTAAAGAAGTGGTACATTATAGACGATTTTGAGTTCAGGTTTATTTTCCACAATCTATTGAACATTTGTAAAGACATAAAACAAACTAAAAAGATTATATATCAAGTTTGATAGCAATAGCTTGGGTGGGATGGTTGGACGGTCTTTCAAAAATAAAATAATAAAAA
>VMBQ01011835.1:8847-22104 GCA_007657795.1 Dreissena rostriformis | reverse complement strand
AAGAAATATATTTAAAAAAAAAAAAAGATATACGGCGTTGATTGTGGTTGGAGTTGGTGTAATGTAAAGAGTTTTAAGAATGAGATCAAAGATAACGAATGTCTTTTTCCATGCAGTAATTAGCTGCATCACACGCAGAACGGGATATGTTACGCGGAGTGTTTGCGGCTTATTTTACATTATTACATAAAATGATTTTGCTTAAAATATATCTATATATACAAAACAGAAAAAAAAACAAACAAATAAAGATTTGAAGTGAAATTAAAACATACAAGTCAACCGGCCACACGCGAAGTATCCATACATATTTTAAATATTAACGCGAGCGTTCTTCGAACAAAACCTGTTTTAGTGGTAAGTCGGGCATTGCTATTTGATTCGATTATTAACAGTATCGGGAAACATCGCGCTCATGCTTAATAAATTTGTCAAAATGGTTTAATAATGCTTGTTAAATTAATCAAAAATAATATGTATCATTGTATTGTTGAAAACACATTAAGAATCTATGATTGACATACAACAATGTACCATAATTACATCGCCGAATATCCTCATTTAACATATTTCTGGTCTAAATACAATTCCAGTTCACATATTTAACCCGATAGTCTATATTATATAACGATCTGTTTACTGACCGCGAACTGACCCTGATACCTTGCGGGTTGGAATGACATGCATTAAAGTGAGGTCACGATTCCACTGCTGGAACGACGGCGTGTTTAAAACTTTATACTTTTACATGTTTAATGTTCAATTTCGAAAAAGAAGTAAAAATGGTTTGGCCAAAACAAATATCAGGATAGGGAAAAACGATACTTTTATGAACTAAAATATACTAGTACACAGACAGCAATATGGTAATAATTACTCAATATGAGAAAATAGCCTTTAAGTACAAACGCTCTGGCGCTGACATTCCTCTGAATATAAAGGGGCACACAAAACTGTATTGATGTCAAGAGTTTAGTGTAAAACTGTTCTATCCATCAAGCCTCTTCACTAGAGATAAAATTGTTTCATGCTGAACACGCAGTAAAACAATGTAACATGCTCTACTACAAAGACGCGGTCATGTTTCCAATGTTCTGGGGGATTATGCTCAAATCAGCCAATGGAATAAATGAAGTGCATTCATTCGTATCTAGCCGCGGGGAATTTTATTTGAATTTTATTGGACACTTAAAAAGGTCAGGTAAGGTGAAAAGTTAGCTTAGACAGCTACGCCGAAAAAGAACCTTTTTTAAACTGAATAATTTAGAAACGTTAATTTTCTACCTTTATTTCAATGTCAGGATATTCCCCGAATATCTTTTGTGTCATAGTTTTAGGATTCACCTTTGCGCTGGTTCACTGTTTTTCGGTTGCTTGTGTTTTTGTTCGTTTGTGTTTGTGCCATTTTAACACGTGTTGTTTTTAACTGTTTCACGCTTTGTGATGTATCAGCTTTACTGCTCTCGTTCGTCTTGGGTGGGATTTGTGTTTTGTTGGTCATATGCGCTTTTATAGACACGCTCGGGTGAGTTTCGTTCACATGTAAGCGTACTGTTTCACTGTGCTCTATACGGTCCGCGCTATTGGTCCTACTTCTATGTTTGTTTACAGTTTTGTGGGCGTTTCCCACGATTGGTTGTTTGTTGCTGTCTTGTGTTTTCATGAATACTTCCTCATCTGCAGCCTCCTGATCATTGTCATCATTGCTGTCACTCTCTCTTCTGCTGTTAATAACAGTCTAATTGGAGAACGGCCTCGCCCTTTTGGTCGGCATAGTATCAGGGCACCGTATTCAGCCTGTCGATCCCTAGCACACTAAACCACTCTGGGAATGTGTTTTCTATAGATCTGTCATGTATAAACAATACAGCAAGGTACTTAATGTTCACTCTTTTAATTGACATTCTATCATATTCGGCCTCTTTTGATCGATATAGCTTCTTTCAAGCTCTTGCAATTTCTTTTGGATATTGACGGTCTAGCCCAAAGTCTAGCTTTAACTTGTATGCTTTCGAGAGTATGGTTTCAGTATTTATGTAGTCTCGGAAGCGCGCTATCATCGGTCTCTTTTGATCATTTGCGTGTTTTTTCCTACCTTATCGATGTGCTCGATCGATCATCATATCGCTGTTGTCTAGCTCATTTCAATGAATTTCAAAACAAGGTTCCTGTATGGTAGCCGCTCGGAGAGTCCATATATTATAATATTATTTCGCATATCTCTCGCGTCTCTGTGTATGGAGTGGTAACATAGCGGGTCATTTCAACTTGCCAAGAATTATGTTTTAGGGGAAAGTGGTTGCATATTCATGCATTATGTGACATGCCTCGTTCTTTTAAAGGAATAGGACGCGAGCTATCGATTAAGGGGAGAAAACTCAAAAATATTGTTTAAAAATCTGTGCAAGATTTATTCGGATGGACAAACGGGATCGAAATATTGCTTGGTTATCGGCCGACTGTGAGTAAACGGCTGGACATATTTCTTTGAAGTATTTTTTTGAAAGGTTGTCCAATTGTCCATAAGAGGACCAAGGGATGCTTTGGATAAAAGCTATTTTTGACATGTTTGCGGCCCGCGAAGACAGGTCTATGATAAATTCTAGTTAATGACCTTGTTATGATTCCAATATCAGAGGATGGGGATTTTTGTTTTTTTCATGACGCTTTTCAATTTTTCTCTCATTAAACATGATTTTATATATTTATTTGAATATATTGGGCTCCTGGGCCCATATACTGTCCAGGGTACGTTACTTCCACCTGTGGTTTACTCGGGTTATGTCATTTCTACATTCAGATATATTTTGTTCTATCACGTTCATTTTTTCGAAAATTCAAACTAATTTATTATCTATGTCCATTTTTTTAACGTATCCATATTGCTACTACTCACTTTTTTATGCGTCGTTTTCCGTTGCACAGTTTGAAACCCATCGTCTTCACTCAGTCGTTGCCCGCCATTGTTCATTTGTTTGACCCGGTTCTGCACGAGGATTGTGTACTCAGTTATTATTATTGTACTCAGTTATTATTATGATTATTATTATTATGATTATTATTATTATTATTATTATTATTATTATTATTATTATTATAAAAAAATATTATTATTATTATTATTATTATTATTATTATTATTATTATTATTATTATTATTATTATTATTATATTGTTCTGTGAATAGTTTACCGTTTATTTAGTACAAATTTCACTCACAAATTTTCACCTGACAGCCATTGACCGGAAGCGGATATCGCCCAATTGGTGCAAAAATGTACCATGTGACATAAAAATTAAATGTCACATGGTGTCTTTTTGCACCAATTGGGCGATACGTATTTATTTAAGCTTATTAAACTACCATGAGTTGGTCTAAAATAGCAATTGTGTTGCGTCGTTTAACTTAATGTTCGAAGATGTTCACAGGTTCGTTTTGCAAATGTTCAGAAAGAATTTGTTTAAAGAATATCAACTTTCATTACTGGCGACTACCAGTGTTGTTTAAAAACCGTTATCATACCTGCAGTGCACATATATTATAAAATCAATGTCAGGTGGCTTTGTATAGTCGCAGTGCGTCAATGCTCCAGAGAAGCCTTGTACTTAATGGGAAATAGAAGAAGGCTTGAGCCTTCCAATATTTTAGGCATACTGAATAGGCAGACATATGAACACTCGAAGAGTCTGTACACCGCACTGACATACATGTATGCAGCCAGGACCGGTCCGTGTCGGACATGTGCCACTGGAAACTGAGGACAAAGGCGGATATGTACTTTTCAATAAGAAAATCTGCATCGGTCTGAAATGTTACAAAGATTCCCTTATGAATATCTCCGAGACTTTTCACGTTAAAATCAAAAAAGTGTTCTTAGTCTTTTTTATATTACCTTTAAAATGATACGCCAATCAGAAGTGTTTATAAAGACGGGGTGTTGCTGCTTTAGATATCGGGGTGTTGCTGCTATAGATAACGAGGTGTTGCTACATGTACTATAGATAACGGAGTGTTGCTTTTATAGATATCGGGGTGTTGCTGCTATAGATAACGGGGTGTTGCTGCTATGTAGATATCGGGGTGTTGCTGCTATAGATAACAAGGTGTTGCTGCTATATATATATATATATATATATGGGGTGTTGCTGATATAAATAACGTGTGATGCTGCTATAGATAACGAGATGTTGATGCTATAGATATCGGGGTGTTGCTGCTCTCGATAACGGAGTGTTGCTGCTCTTAATAACGGGGTGTTGCTGCTCTCGATTACGATGTGTTGCTGCTCTCAATTACGGGATGTTGCTGCTCTCGATATAAGGGTGTTGCTGCTTTCAATAACGGACTGTTGCTGCTCTAAATAACGGGATGCTGCTGCTCTCAATAACTGAGTGCTGCTGCTCTCGACAACGGGGTGTTGTTGCTATCAATAACGGAGTGTTGCTGCTCTCAATTACGGAGTGTTGCTGCTCTCAATTACGGGGTGTTGCTGCTCTCAATAACAGAGTGTTGCTGCTCTCAATAACAGAGTGTTGCTTCATTCGATAACGGGGTGTTGCTGCTCTCAATAACGGGGTGTTGCTGCTCTCAATAACGGGGTGTTGCTGCTCTTAACAACGGGATGTTGCTGCTCTCGATAATGGGATGCTGCTGCTCTCAATAACAGGGTGTTGCTGCTCTCAATAACGGGGTGTTGCTGCTCTCGATAACGGGGTGTTGTTGCTCTCAATAACATAGTGCTGCAGCTCTCAATAACGGGGTGTTGCTGCTCTCAATAACGGGTTGTTGCTGCTCTCAATGACAGCGTGTTGCTGCTCTCGATAACGGGGTGTTGCTGCTCTTAACAACGGGTTGTTGCTGCTCTCGATAACGGGATGCTGCTGCTCTAAATAACTGAGTGTTGCTGCTCTCAATAACGGGGTGTTGCTGCTCTCAATAACATAGTGCTGCTGCTCTCAATAACGGGGTGTTGCTGCTCTCAATAACGGGGTGTTGCTGCTCTTAACAACGGGGTGTTGCTGCGCTCGATAACGGGTGTTGCTACTCTAGGTCTTTCAGGACGCACGTGTGGACATGGCGTTCTTTGCGTGTAGACAAAAATCTATAAATATTTAAAGATCTTTCTATATTTATACTTTATAGATCTTTGATGTGTACAACATTTTTTTTTTAATTTTCTGCGTTTACTATATAGAACTTCCTTATTTATGATGATGAAGAAAATGATGGTTATGATGATGATAATGCTGATCCAGCAAAAGAGCATGATGATGATTATGATGACTATGGTGACGATGCTCGCAACGACGATACTGATGACGATGATGATGGTGTGGATGATGATGGGGGTGATGATGATGATGATGATGGATGATGATGACGATGATGACGATGATGATGATGATGTCGATGATAATGATGATGATGATGATGATTATGATGATGATGATGATGATGATGATGCTGATGATAATAAATGTATGTGACGTATGAGAAGACGAAAAATGAAGAAGAAAGAAGAAGAAGATGGTGTTATCTAAATAATAATACGCTTTCCAAGGTATCCGGAGCGCCGTATCCAAATTGTGAAAGCTTCATTCCTAGCACAATGCCCTTCTTAGTACAATTATACGGACTGGAAGACGAAGGAGTCATCATCATCATCATCATCCTCATCATCATCATCATCATNGAGCATGGTAGACACGCTGCTTGTAGTGGAGTAGTCGTTCTTTACGAAGTGAGCTGCTCTGCGTTGGACCATCTCCAGCTGTTTGGATTGGGTGACTTGGTGTGGAGACCAGACTGATGAGGCATTCTCTATGATGGGGCGGACGTATGTACATGTAGTGAAGGCCTTTGATTTGGAGTCTGATGATCCTGGCTTGATGTTTCGACGGAGAAAAGAGAGGATTGAGTTGGCTTTCTTGGTGATGTTGTCTATGTGGGTATAAGAAGACATGCGGGAAGACATGTTTCCAAATCTCCCTACACATTTTCTTTAGGTTCATTAAAATGTATTGTCTCCCCTGTCAGATCTTAATTAAAGTCTACTTCCGCACAAAATGAAAATACAGAAATAAACTGTAAACATTATGAAGTGTTGTCTTTAATTGTGCACGAAACGAGAGATCAACGAGCATGTCTCTAACGGGATCCTCGCTAACGCTTGAGGAATTAAAACAGGTAATGCAGACTTGCAGCATCAAAAATGACATGCTGTTATTTGTAAATTGTATGCAAGATTAAAAGCACTCGTTCAAGACACTTTAAGTTTTTGCCAAATTTGTGGACATTTTTGGATGTGTGTCAGTAAATCTCTTAAATTGGTAGATTCAAAAATCGGAACTGTAGCAAAGCTACATTAGAAAAAATATCTGTAAATATACAAAGATTGGAAAGATCCATTCGGAACAATAGAAAGTATCAGAAATTCTTGCCGCAGAAACAAGATCTATATATCAATTGGGCAGTTGCTGATCTCCCTCTGTTATCTGGCGTTATCAGCCGGCGTGTCCGCCCGCTTGATTACAATAAACAACATTTCCTGACTTTGAACCATAAAACTGAAAACATGGGAAACATTAAGAAAAGTTTACATATTTCTAGTAGCGTTGTCTTGATATATTACACGAGTGCAAATGAATGGAATCAGACAATGTGAATGCACGAAATCTGTGTGAAACTGGCTTTATTCACGAATGTGCATCGCGTACTCCGTTTAAACTACACAGCCATAAAATTTGAGCAAGCCAATTAACAATGAATAAACCCCTTTTGTTTGACTGTGATTGCGAGACAATAGACAAGATAACTTAACCGCCCGTTAATTGATCGATTTTGACACGTAGCATAATCGGACAGGCATTGCCTTGGAGACGATGCAATATTAGTGACAAGCACAAATTTGCATGCTAAGATAAGGAACATACAGGTTTTAATAAAATCCGGGACATTTGACAGATTTCCGGGACTGCGGGACAGGGTATGCATTTCCGGGCCTTTCCCGGACAATCCGGGACGTATGGCATGTATGTAATTGGGTACGCGAAAAATTAAAAACGAGCATTTTATATCTAGAACATCCTTGTTACCAGTAAACATCTTGTTTTGAAATTTTGGCTTTTGCTATAAGGAACATTGATTTTTTATTGGGTAACTTTATTTTACGAAATATTTTACGAAATTTCTGTTGATTTTTGAGTATTAATGTTACTTTAATTAATTCTTTTTGGAAATAATGAATACAGTAAAAGTATAAAGGTACCATCAAAATCTGAAGTCTAAAACTTTATGCTTTTAACTTAAATATTGTCTCAGGTATTAAATGACAATACCTCATGAGATTTTAGGCCAAGTTAGGCCATTTAAAAGAATATATCTACCTATGTCTAAAACTGTATTGTTTCTGTATAACAATACGAATCATTTTAAAAGTAATATAAAAATATACAAGGCTGCCAAAACGTTTTGATTTTAACGTGAATAATCTCGGAGACATTCATAATCGAATCTTTGTAACATTTCAGGCCGATGCAGATTTTCTTATTGAAAATTACATTCCCGCCTTTGCATAAAACTGTATTGTTTCTTTAGAAATACTTCTATTTTACGTTTCATTTTGAAGGTAATATAAAAATGTACAAGGCTGCAAAAACCTTTTTGATTCTTACGTCAATAATCTCAGAGATATTCATAAGTGAAACTTTGTAACATTTCAGGCCGATGCAGATTTTTTTTTTGAAAGGTACATATCCGCCTTTGCCTAAAACTGTATTGTTTGATTATGAAGACATCTGATTTATGTATCATTTTAAAAGTAAAATATAAAAAGGTACAAGGCTACGAAAACTTTTTGGTGTTAATGCGAATAATCTTGGAGATATTCATAAGCAAATCCTTGTAACATTTAAGGCCAATGCAGATTTTCTAATTAAAAAGTACATATCCACCATTTTAGGACATATGGTTGATAAACACTTACCAATTATTTATTTCAATTAAGGGCCATCTTGGCACACATGTATTAAGTTCTGCAAATTGTATTGAAATACGCAGAATTTTATGTGTACACTTAATTATTATTTAAGGATCCATTCGATACCCACGAGTTTGTTGAGCGGCTGGCATGGCGCACAATGGGCACCAAGGCCCGTAGCCAGCATGATGAGTTCGATCCCATGTTGCTGCTGGGGGCGTTTGAGAAGATGATTAGCGACCTGAAGGTGATGAACAAGAAGGTGCAGCAGGGCGTCGACAAGCTGGAGGTGGAGTGTAAGGACGAGGAGAGGAAACTTTGGTCACGCATCAGCGACCTGCAGAGGAATAATCAGGTGAGACATGGCTCGATGTCACAATATGAGCCTCGCTCTGGGAAAACCAGGCCCCGTGTTCACAAAATGATTTTGCAATTGAAAATCGATTTTAACTGACATCGATTTTCATTTTTGCCTATCAACTACAATGGAAATCCATTTTCAATGACAAGCAAAATCGATTTTCGATTGCAAAAAATGTTTTGTGAACACGGGGCCAGGCTTCATGCATGTGTGTAAAGTGTCACTATTTCACAATGGTATCATACAATGATTTCTGGTCACACATTTTCTATCACTGCTTTTAGTATTTTGGAACTGTCAATAATGTATATAGATCAGAGTACATAGAGTGGTTAGCCTGTGGGTAGGAATACTGTACACATTAAGTGGATATTGCAGTCAAGTGATCTACTGGCGGATATCAACTTTTTTTATACAGTCACTTCTATTTGAGGTTAATGTTTACAAAATTAGCAATATGAAAGGTATTATGTAATCAGAAACTTTATTTACCTAGTTTACCATGTAATGAAATTCATGCATTTCTTTTATGATATAGATTTTTTTTGTTAAATATAGTTAAGCAAGAAAAGAAATGTGTTTTTTTCTCTTTCAAATTCTATATTGTTGTATACAGGCTGCCAATTCAAACTTTGAAGGCCTCGCAGAGCGTATCAACGTGGTTGCTACGAAGGTAGTTCACCTAGGCGACCAGCTCGAGGGTGTCAACACCCCCAGGGCCCGGGCTGTTGAGGCTCAGAAACTGATGAACTACCTCTCAGAGTTCCTTACAGACGAACCTCCGAAATCTGCCATATTCACTGACCCCTTTCAAGTTGGTATTTTTTGCTTTTTTGTTGGGCACAATACCCATTGTTACATTTACATTACCGGTTCTAAGGCTTTTATGCTTCTACACTAGGAGCTGTTTAAAGTGTCAATCTCTGACAATAACACGTGCATAACTCTTCTATGCACATTTTCACCCAAAGTACTGCTTTTTTATCCCAAAAATTGAAAATGAGCCCATGTTCCTATCACCAAGAGTGGTAGTTTAAAACGCTTTGATTAAAAAAAAATGATAGTTGGCTACTGTCTTGACTTTGTGCCAGCGAAATGTTGGTATTTGTTCCACCCATCAACTGCTTTGATGTCTTAAAGATGTAATTTAAGTTTAAAATCTTCATTTTTTGTAATCAGCTTCAAATTTGGGTCTTTATAAGCAATGAAATTCAAGCTTTCTGAAAAAACCATGCTTAGTTGAGACATTAACCTATATGCATACAACAACTTTCAAAGGCTAGATTTAGTTTTGTTCCCAATGTGTGAAAGATGGGAATTGTAGGCACAATGTCTTTAATTTCAGTTGCAACTGGCCGCGGAAATAATACAAAAGCTGCACATGATTGCTTTAGAACTTCCCAGTAATGAGAAGTAAGTATAACATGTGGAAATAATTCACAGATTTTTGGTAAAGTACCACTTTGAAAAAAAGCAGGGTGGTACTCACTGCTCTGTCCTTTGTTTAGTCTATTCCCAATTGAGGGCTCTTAAATGTGCACTAAATTAATTTCCTTTATCTGAATACCATATATTCACCAACTCATTCTTAGACTTACGTTAAACAAATTAGACTTTAGACAAATTAAATTTGTAAATGTGTAGTCACCAATCTTTATCATGTCCTTAACATCCATTGTACCTTGTTACGTTTTAAACCATTTTACAATTAACAACAATGCCCCTTTATTTAGAAAAAATAACTGCTGGTAAGACATCTTAAATTTGATACTTAAATTGTCAATCATTTACAATCCCATTTGTTCGTGCAAGGGTCTCATGGAGACAACCACGGTAAGATATGCCAGAGTTATTTCCCTTTTACATAGAAAATGTACATGTTAAATGTGTTAAGTATTTGACCTTTAATATCAAGTTTCTGTTATAAACATGAAATAAATGATCCATATGGAATACTTCACTTTGTCATACAAGTAACGGTTTTCATTTTCTTTCAGGTTTGCAAAAGCAAGAAAAAAGATAGCAGGTGAGTTGTACATAATGGTAATCAGGTAAACATTGCACAGTTACATAAAACATGTCTTGCAGGAGCTAAAAGTACTGTTTTAAGTGAGACAATTAATATATTATAACTAACCTTGCAAAATGTCACCTTACAAACATTGACACTAATATTCTAATCGTACCTTTCATATTAAAGACGTTGTGCTGTTACTATGATGATAGTTGTTCTTGTGTGACATGCTACACATAAAGCATTTATTATACCTTTAAATTTTGATCAGATAAAAATCGTATGCTACTTGTATAATTAATGGTGTATGTTAACAAAATAAATTAAAAAATGATATTTTCAGTTTGTGGTTACACACTTCGTTCAGCAATTTGTTCAGAATCCTCAAGAAACATGTCATTTTGAAATATTTCCAACCCAAAATATGGAGGATATTAATCATTTGCAAATAATTTTCTGACTACTGGTAATACTTACTGAGAAATATTTGAGACTTGCTCTGGTATGCATTTGGGTAAGGTGTTGTTCCAGATTAGCCTGTGCAGTCCGCACAGGCTAATCAGGGACGACACTATCCGCCTTGACTGGATTTTTGCTTAGAAGAGACTTCTTTTAAATAAAAAATACCACTAAAGCGGAAAGTGTCGTCCCAGTTTAGACTGCACAGGCTAAAAATCTTGGCCGACCCTTTGCGCACATGCGTTAAGCCCCATTTTTCCAGAGTGAGACTCATTGTTTGTTCAAATGATAATTTCAATCCATGTCTGGCTGCAGACAAGTATGACCAGATCGANCCAGGCTTCATGCATGTGTGTAAAGTGTCACTATTTCACAATGGTATCATACAATGATTTCTGGTCACACATTTTCTATCACTGCTTTTAGTATTTTGGAACTGTCAATAATGTATATAGATCAGAGTACATAGAGTGGTTAGCCTGTGGGTAGGAATACTGTACACATTAAGTGGATATTGCAGTCAAGTGATCTACTGGCGGATATCAACTTTTTTTATACAGTCACTTCTATTTGAGGTTAATGTTTACAAAATTAGCAATATGAAAGGTATTATGTAATCAGAAACTTTATTTACCTAGTTTACCATGTAATGAAATTCATGCATTTCTTTTATGATATAGATTTTTTTTGTTAAATATAGTTAAGCAAGAAAAGAAATGTGTTTTTTTCTCTTTCAAATTCTATATTGTTGTATACAGGCTGCCAATTCAAACTTTGAAGGCCTCGCAGAGCGTATCAACGTGGTTGCTACGAAGGTAGTTCACCTAGGCGACCAGCTCGAGGGTGTCAACACCCCCAGGGCCCGGGCTGTTGAGGCTCAGAAACTGATGAACTACCTCTCAGAGTTCCTTACAGACGAACCTCCGAAATCTGCCATATTCACTGACCCCTTTCAGGTTGGTCCTTTTTCTTGTGTGTGTCGTACAAAAACCATTTTTACATTACTAGGACTTTTTTCCTTCTGTACACGGGAGTGTTAAAATTGTCAACCCATGATAATTATTTGTACATAGCTCTCAAATACATATTTTACACAAAACTACTGCTTTTTTATTTCAGAAGGAGCAAATGTGCCCATGTGTGTAATTTAAATAGCATTGATTTGAAAAGAAAACTTTTGATAGTTGGCTACTGTTTGGACTTATTTCCAGCAAAATGTTGGTATTTGTTCCACCCGTCAACTGCTTTTATGTCTTTATAAATAAAATGTATGAAAGTTGTAATTCAATTTTAAATTTTCATTTTATGTCATCAGCTTCAAATTTGGGTCTTGATAAGCAATGAAATTCAAGCTTTCTGAAAAACCATGCTTAGTTGAGCAATGGTAAACACATTAACCTATATGCATACAACAACTTTCAAATGCTAGATTTAGTTTTGTTCCCAATGTGTGAAAGATGGGGAATTGTAGGCAAAATGTCTTTTATTTCAGTTGCAACTGGCCGCTGAAATAATACAAAAGCTGCACATGATTGCGTTAGAACTTCCCAGTAATGAGAAGTAAGTATTACATGTGGAAATAATTCCTAGATTTTTGGAATAGTACCACATGAAATAGAAGATTGGTACTCCGTGCTCTGCACTTTTTTAGTCTATTCCCCATTGAGGGCTCTTAAATGTGCACTGAATTGCGTTCGTTTATCTGAAAACCATTTATTCAGCAACTCATTTTTAAACTAAAACAATCAGACTGAAGACAAAAACTTATTTGTAAATGCGTTGGCACCATTCTTTATCATGTCCTTAACATCCATTGTACCTCATTACGTTTTAAACCATTTTACACTGCCCCTTTATACCTGTATAGAAAAAACAACTGCTGGTAAGTCATGTGAACTTTGAAAGTAAAATTGTCAATCATTGACTATTCCATTTGTGCTATCCAGGGGATACGGGAGACAAGTGCAGTAAGACATGTCAGAGTAATGTCCCTTTTACATAGAAAATGTACATTTTTTTTTAGCTCATCTATTTTTTGAAAAAAAGTATGAGCTATTGTCATCACCTTGGGGTCGGCGTCGGCGTTGGCGTCGGCGTCGGCGTCCGGTTAAGTTTTGCGTTTAGGTACACTTTTCTCATAAAGTATCAATGCTATTGCATTCAAACTTGGTACACTTACTAACAATCATGAGGGGACTGGGCAGGCAAAGTTAGATAATTCTGGCTTGCATTTTGACAGAATTATGTGCCCTTTTTATACTTAGAAAATTGAAAATTTTGGTTAAGTTTTGTGTTTAGGTCCACTTTTTTCCTAAAGTATCAAAGCCATTGCTTTCATACTTGCAACACTTACTAACTATCGTAAGGGGACTGTGCAGGAAAAGTTATGTAACTCTGACTGGCATTTTGACAGAATTATGTGCCCTTTTTATACTTAGAAAATT
>VMBQ01011834.1:2551-20753 GCA_007657795.1 Dreissena rostriformis | reverse complement strand
ATATTGTTCTATTATTACAACACTAATACTTCCTTACAAATTGAATTGAAATTGCTCTATTGTTACAAATGAAAAAGACAATCCCTAGTTTGATATTGTGATACGACTTAAATAAGAAGTATTAATAGTGTTTAATCGTGTCTGTTATATGTTTACAGATAACTGCGGTAGTTTATGCTGTTGATATTACAGAAGATCACTCCGGTTATTTATACAACGAATTTTCATTGGACATTGTGGTTTGTTTTACAAATATAAATGAAGTGAATCTCCCGTTGCATCAGCTGGAGAGATTTATCTTATGATCACTACGGAGTTTAAGGACCAACTGCCCAGCATTTAAACGTATTACAATAATTACACGATAAACACAAATTAATAAAACTTGGCTAGCCGCACTGGAAAGGTCCATGCGAAATGAAAATTTGCCTTTATGTAATACACAATAAAATCTGAATATACAACATCCCAATTCAAATCAAACAGAATAAAAGAAATAGATGGTATACAGTTTGTGTATCGAACAAAGTAAAACCCCATGGCAATGAAGAAACGAAGTATAATGGCTCTTCACAAATTATGACCTCATACTCATTAGTGCAATATTGTTTTTCATCGGACAAGGGGTTATTTTTTTATGAAAACTTATATGCATAATGATTTTATTTATATGTAATGAAGATAACCCCCAAATACAAACGTGGTAACGTCTAGATTTTGAAAAGAAAAATGCATGCCTAAGTACAGCATAAACATGCTTAACTCGATTTGTTTTCATATCATGTGCTCTTTGAAGTGAAGTAAAGTTGAAATAAACAACTATTTACACAAACAATACTGATATCAGCAACGATAAATTACGATAGATCAAACGTTAGGAATACTTAAAAAGCAGGACAGGGGAACATTTAAGATATTTGTTGTGTCAACAGTTATGAATTGGGAAACAAACGTTTACGACTAACGTTTATTGTGGTTTTATTGAGTAACATAAAGAAAATGAAGTCAATTCAAAAACAAAAAAAAAACTTTGAAAAAGCATTTTTATGCAAAATATATCAGGTAAGAGTGAAACTTGTTCTGTGTCAATTAACTTTTATCCCTACTGGATAGAAAAACTGAGTATTTACGACTTGCACAATTAATTAACAACACCAAACATTTTAATATAAACAATACAAAAAAAATCGCGTCATTGTTTCTCACCTCGCGGAAACATATACATATCCAGATACAAACAAATAATTGTATATCAATATTACAGATACAAATTACGCTGTAACACTCTAATAATTTTGTATTAGTATCAGAACAAAAAAGCTGTTACAATATGTTCATTTTAAATTGTTACTGTTTGACATTTATTTCTAGACTACATTTAGTAAATGAAAACAAACTACTGAAGCCAACAAGGCAAACAATAAGGTTGACAAATCGTGTTTTACTGTGCATTGTCATGAACTAGTTCAAATGACTAGTCAGCACAGGCTAATTAGGGATGACACTTCCCGCTTAAACTGGATTTTCGTTTAGAAGATACCTCTTTTAAACGAAAATATCTTTTCCTGATTAGCGTGTGCGGATAAAAATGGCCTCTATTCTAGAGTGTTCACAAGGCACGACGCACGAAGCACGACGAAAACAATGCGATCAAAAAACCTGACCACGAGCAAGTTATACTCTGGGAGCTAAAAACATATTACCATTGTTTGCTGGTGATTATTCAACAAATAGGTTCGGACATTCGTGTGGTAATGCATGTCAAGCATAGTGTAATCATTATCAACGTACACTTTATAAACATTGAACAGCAAATCTAAGCAAATGGGAGACATAAAATGTCACATCCAGCTGTTTGCAGATGTCTAGATAAATGCGCTTACACTAGCCGTTTTACAAATTCAAGCACACGTTGTGCTAAAAGTATCCGAGTTAGCTACTTGCATTTCAGGATGCATGTTTTTGTCGAATATACATTTATCTAAATACATTGATTAATGAAGGGTCCTTTTTGTATCTACAATTACCCTTTTGAGGGATATACATTTATATGGCAAAAGTTCTAATCATATTTTTTCATAATTAAAAGTGGTAAACGGTTAATGGTCACAAGGCTTTCCATTCCACTTTCCAAAGCGGTGTCCGAAGTTTTGGTAATGTTTTGATTTGTTAATTATTTTATAGTCTGTTTTAACCGGTATTGTATAGACTATTGGTCACATGCCGTAAATAAAAGAATGTCGGAAAATCACTTATTTATTTGCCGAAAATGTCGCTGGGGTATGTTTTTTTCCCCGTTTACATGGTTCCTTTGCAAGTATGGTAATTAAGCTAATGTTGCAAATGATGCACACAAGATTGTAATATGGACGTCTTCACGCAATCGGGCATCCCATAAATATTTTTAGTAATATGTTTTTAATTCATGTTTTTTTACACTAATTAAATCGATGTTTGCAGCAGTCGGGAAATATTTAATCTTCTGCCATTTTAATTCATAAAGTGATTATGACAATATGTTATTAAGATGTTTTAATAATGTGCATATAAATATGTGCGCAAGCCATGCTGCTACACAGTAACTTTATCATTTGAAAACAAGTACTCGTCCTATTTTCTAGCTTTGCTATGACTTAAAGGTGCTTGAGCCATACAAAAGGCGATTTAAACAAACATGTCAAACCCCAATGACGCTTGACCTTTGATAATCAATGTGTAAGGCTTACACACCGAGGTAGGACATAACTATCGTGGACACGACATGGTCAAATGTCTCAGTGAAATTTACCTATGTTAACATTGCATGGTAAGCAAATACATTTGTTTCTGTTTAATTTTCGCATGTATAATGTATTTTCAAAGCGTACGGTGACGTAATGCGGTATGAGGGAAAACGGAGGAAAACAATGAAACTGCAGAATAAAGAAATTGGGTAATTGATATATGTGGAAACGGTTTGCAAAAGAGAGAGAGAGAGGGAAATGTTGGGCTTCAATAACATTAACTGACCAGAACTTAAAATGGGTGTTGGCTGCAACAGCCACCCGATGAAAGTTTTATAACTGCGTATATTGAATTTCTATGGATAATTCGATTTCCCAAAATACAAAAAAAAATTTCTTTTACAAGCATTTGGTCTTTATATAACACAACAGGAGTTAATGCATACACCAGTATCAAGGCGGAAAGAAAAAGATACAAAACAAGTTAACAAGTGAACAATATGTCGGACTGGTTTGGCCGTCGATCGGCAAGGAATGGCGAAAAACAAGATATTATCTCTAAAAAATAATGAAAATGTAGTTTATATTGCGAGACGGGAAAACATGATCGCTGATTTAAGTCATAAACGCAATCAAACTGTCTGCCACAAGTAATAAAGATAATCCAAATGCATTAGGATACGATTATATTGTTGTGGAATTGTGGGACTGGTGTGGGATTGAAAGTGTATTGTCTAAAAGATTATACCTTTTTTCTGTTAAACATTGTCGTTAAAATCGTAAATGTTGCACTTAATTGTATACACGGATCCGAATATTCAAAAGCTAAACGCAATGTCACCGTCGTTACACCGTCTTGTAAACGTTTAAAATGAAATCACAATTTGGTTTATATAAACAAAAATGCAGTTATAAAATCTTTAAACAGATATAATATCGCTAAAGAGCATGTGTCAGGTTAATTAAAGGTATAATACAACATTTATGGTCGTCAACTTGCACAGAAGAAGCCACCTTTATAATTTGTATATAACTCAATTATATTAAATTGATCATAATATACATCTTATATATTAAACGACCTGATCTAAGATTTACAATTTAACAAAACACAACCTCAAACACAACAACGTCACATACCTACACATTCCCACCATTTTATTGTTGTTTTCACGATCAGGTGCAATTCACTCGAGTCAAAGTACAAACCGCTTTAATTTTAATCAGGCCAAATTATTCCAGAAGTTTTCAAGCCAAAACACTTTCACATCGCAAGATATCACCTCGCGCCCAGATAACAAATGGGAAATAATCCATTTAATTGTTATATTGCCTTGCGGTGTTAGCACTGAATACACGCACCATAGTCTTACTCTAACATCCATACATATTTTTCATGTAATGTATGACAATACTAATGTCATGCTACCTTATTATTTTATCAATATTATCTCGCATATTCATTTTTCCTATAATGTTTCATTATTGGTTTTAAATTTACATATTCAATTGACAATTAAAACACAATTTTCGAATATTCTTTTCTAATTCGCCAATAAAAGACGGATTGGCGTTCTGGGCCTGTATTCACAAAGTCTCTTGAAATTTTCACTTTTTACATACGACTGTCTCAAACAAATACATATTGCTACACTTCTTAATATTTTATCCTAATGTTAGCATAAAGCATCGGATTTCACAAAGGAACTTTGGTTTGAACTTTACCCCGAATGCACATTAAGGTCCTTAGGAGTTTTTGTAATACCGGCCCTCGTGAGTATAAATACAACCAGGAGTTCGTTAGTCCGAGTTTTTAATAATAGCCCATCAGAACGACACAAACTTGTCTATTGTTGATTTTAAATATCAACAATACTTTGGCGAGGATTCCAATTGTTCTAGTAGAATAACTGTTCAGACTGTATTTTAATTTTCTGGCAACATTGTTAAGATAAAACCCAACACTATTATACACTTCTTGTTCTTTATTTTCCTTTTTCTTATGTTATTTAATTTGAATACTTTCGTTCACAATTTAACAATTCTGTCCAAATAAAACAGTTCTTACTTTAACACATAATTTTAGTCCTTTCCTTATTCTTAGCCTAAATTCAACAGTTGTTCTTTACTTATTGCTAGTCAAAATTCAACTGTCCTTAAAATCCCTAAACCAGTGAGAATTTCTTAAGTATCTGGTGTCTGTATTATTTCAAAGGGATATAGCATTGACATTTTCTCTGATTAACATAAATAAAGAGCCGATGAATATAAACATATAACCCATTTGAACTAATTAATAAAGCCAACTTGCCCAAGTTTATCAACACTGTCATGAGGTCTGGTAAATTACTGGTGAATTACTGGTGAATTACTGGTGAATTACTCGCATTTCGCGACAAATACAAAGCTACGCCCGGATATATATTAACATGTACTAGTAACAGGAACTATTATGCAATTCTCATAACTTACATCAACTACTAACAGATTATGAATCTATAAAAAAACAGGTTGATGAGATTCCGGTTGTAATGGAATACATCGGAAATAGAGAATAAACGAACAATCCTTATGATGATGAATGACAGTGACTTATCACATGATCGCACCCTTGAGCACTTTCTTCTTATGTGAGCTAATGTGAGAGATATTTGAGCCGCGCTCTGGGAAAACCGGGCTTAATGCATGTGCTTAAAGTGTCGTCCCAGATTAGCCTGTGCAGTGCAAAAAGGCTAATTAAAGTCGACGTTTTCCGCTTTGGTGGCAATTTTCGTTCAACGGAACGTCTCTTCTTAACAAAAATCAAGTTGATGCGGAAAGTGCCGTCCCTGATTAGCCCTTGTGGACTGCAAAGGCTATTCTAGGACGACACTTAACGAACATGCATTAAGCCCGGTGTTTTCTGAGCACGACTCCCTTTTTCGCTCTTCACTTACAGTTGCTAGGGACAGAATATATGATTGTGTATATTCTCGCGGTACTGTTACATAATACTGCAATCCACAGATAATTTGTATGCCCGCTTTTAAAAAAAGGGGGTATATTTTTTTGGCCTGTCTGTCTGTCTGTCTGTCTGTCTGTCTGTCATTCTGTCCCAAAACTTTAATCTTGCTCATAAAATGAAAACTCTTGNGTTAGGCTTTAGATGAAACAACCATTTATCTTGTTTTCAAACTCTTTAAATATAACCTTGTTTCTAAAATAGCTGCCATGCGGCTTCAAAGCGCAGTAGGGGGGCATTGTGTTTCATAAACACAGCTATTGTTTTTTTTTAATTATTTTTTAATCAATTCATGATATTAAAATACAAATAGCATTACGTTCAATATTGAACTTGCATGTCACATGTCGGTGTTAGCAATATCACTTTCCCGTATCACCAACGTAATCCGAACGGACTTGCGCTAAGTCCTTTCGCANATAGCATTACGTTCAATATTGAACTTTCATGTCACACGTCGGTGTTATCAGTATCACTATCCCGTATCACCAACGTAATCCGAACGGACTTGCGCTAAGTCCTTTCGCACACAAACTGGCCTCTTCAATTCGAAATTATCAAACAAACACTATTTTCTAATAATCTCGCAGTGTAAACAGTGACCGCACTTACACCGTATTTACTCCATACCAATGACTATTTGCTCAGCACACACGGGCTAAATGGAAACGGAACGTATTGATGTCCGAGATAGAGATAGGAAAATTAGCCGCGGAAATAGTTGGTGCTTGAGTGGCGCTACGTCTCCTGACATAATTGATTGTGAAACAAAACATCAACAATAACAAAAAAATACAAGAAAACAACAACAACATTGTCATTTTCGTCATATGGAACCCTTTAACGCCAACATTATTCTGTCAAAAGTAAAAACTGACTAATATAGGCAGGTGTACGCCTGAACAAGTCCATGTACTACAATTATTTAAAAATAAGAAGAAACAGACTAGGAAGGAATAACATCACTTCCCATCTATGTTTAACTATTAAAAAAGTTCAGGTTGGACTGAATCGCAAACCTTCGTTCAAGAGTCCTTTACCCCACGAGAAAAAATACGTTTAAAGTCAGTTTTGTTTTTTGTTAATTTTATAAGGCATTAATTTGTTTCTTTTGTTTGTCATGTTGTGGTCGTTCACGTTCATACATTTTGTAAAAAGCTTCATTCCTGGATCAACATTGTAACTCCTTTTTTGTGACTGAAAAGCTCATACCAAAGAGGAAATCTTGTAAAAACGTCTTAAACAAAATAGTGGTTCATAGCAAATACGTATAATTAAATTTATAATTAGCTTCACCCTTATATAAAAACAACAACAACACAGATTGGCATACATGTAAATATGTATTTGTTGGTGCCTTCAATGATGTTAATCATAGTTCAGTATTCCTGGGATGTTAGAAGTAGATAATATTTGTTATTTTTAATAGTTTTATAGCTTAAAATATACTTCCCATATTATTCGTATGAATACNTTATAATTAGCTTCACCCTTATATAAAAATAACAACAACACGGATTGGCATACATGTAAATCTGTATTTGTTTGTGCCTTCAATGATGTTAATCATAGTTCAGTATTCCTGGGATGTTAGAAGTAGCTAACATTTGTTATCTTTAATAGTTTTATAGCTTAAAATATGCTTCCCATATTATTCGTATGAATACAACTTAAAGCGAGTTTATACAATTTTAATGTCAACGCGGTATTTTATCAATATAAAACCAATACATAAATATCGACGAGTAATTTTAAATAGTTTTAAACTGGTATTGAATTGTGATCATAAAACTATAAAGTATTGATATTTAACACATACAGTCGAGATATGCCATTATATGACTTTGGACAATGAGTTACGGCTTTTCACTTATATGCACAGCGACACAAATACGCCTTGAGATTGTGGCTTAAACCGCCGATACTTTTCATTGGCCGTTTTTGGGGGCCACCACAGTTTTAATCAGTGTAATAGTGTTGTACTTTAGTTGTATATAAAGGTAGCTGCTAAAAAAACAACTCTCTGATACAGCTTCTTGAGTTTGATAATTATTTTATTAACTTCAAAAATTAAAACGTATTTGTATACTTGAACTGATTACATTATTTATTTATTTATTTAACAAACTTGTTTAATATATAATAAAAAATGATGAAGCCTTCCTAAATACTAGTATTATTATTTATATGTATTTAGCGGCTTGATTTTTCTTAATCCATCTTTTAAAATAAAACCTCTTTTTATATACATTAATAAAATAATTTTATATAAATTTATGTCATAATAATGTTTATAATAATTAATACTACTTACAATGTAAAAATAAATACACAGGCTACAATACAATTATTATATGAGCAACAAACACAATTTTCATTATATTAAACTGTCATACACTGTACCTATGTTTGCTGTCTTGGAGTCATTTACAACAGTAAATCCTGAAACGCTGTCAATATTATTATATTTCCTCGCCCTCTATTTTTTAATTTGATGATTTTAATTCCCCTCCTTTCATAAACTTAACATTCCGCGTTCACGTGTCCAATTACTTTGTTAACTAACTTTGCCACTGCATTCCTTACTACACGTTGCTTAAACTTTAATTTGTAATCTTATAAATAAAATGTAAAAAGTACATATCCAGTAAACGAAATTAGTCCAATTTCAACACATTCTCACATACCTGCCTTTAGTTGGGAGGTAGTTTCATTGACGAAAACCAGGCATTTGATCAATTTGGTATCCGCTCGAAATGTAAACACGACCGCTGTGTGTCGGAATAGAGAACTAATTATCAGAAGGCGTAGGAAGCAGTAGTACCAGTTTCAAAAGAAGCTATTGAGTTAAATATCGCCTCAGATAAGCAGTAACGAGGACTGCATTCAGGAGAATGCATCTTGAAATCGCCAGTAGTGTTTATCTGTACCGAGGATTAAGTATTGAGGAATGGAACACTAATACTTCCATACAAATTGAATTGATATTGCTATAGTGTCACAAATGTAAAAGACAATCCCTAATTTGATATTGTGATAAGACTTGAATAAGTAATATTTATAGTGTCATATTTTGTCCAGTATTTAAACAATTGGATTTGTAATAGTTTAAGTCGTTGAATTTATATTTGATCAGTCCAGTTAATTATTCAACGAATTGTCGATGGACATTGCGGTCAGTTTTACAAATATGAACGAAGTGTTGCATCAGCAAGAGAGATATTTCTATGACAACTACGAGGTCCTTTCTTTATGATTAGTGACCAACAGCCTAGCAATTAGACGCATTACAAAAACCTTAAAGTTGATTTAACTGTTTTCATATTTACATTTTAAATCAGAAAGAAATGTTTGTATATGTGTTTTTGTATCAAACTAAACTTTCCATCATGTCAACAAATGCATGGCTGTTAAGATCTTTTAGTTAGGATGAAATATTGTTATGAAGTTACTTGTTTTATAATGTTCAGAAACGATAGTACGTTTAATGGTCCAATTTCAAACTCTGGCAGACTAAAACACTATTTGCTAAAAAACAAATACACGATAAACACAAACTAGTTAAACTTGGGTAGCCGCATTGGAAGGGTCCATGCGAGTTCACAAGTGGCCCAGATTGTACTACACATGTTAAACATGTAAATACAACGTAACCTCACCACATACCAATTCAAATCAAACAGAATACAAGAGAAAGATGTTATTCAGTTTGTGAACCGCTATACAAATATAAACAGAGAAAACTCCACTTGCAATAAAATAAACGAAGTATAATGGCTATTTAGACATTATGATCCCATTCTCTTTAGTACAGCATTGTTTTTCATCGGACAAGGGGATTTTGTTTATGAATACTAATATGCATTATGAATGTTATTATATGTGATAAAGATAACCCCCAAATTCAAACTTGGTAACGTCAAGATTTTGAAAGAAAAGAAACAGGCCTGAGTACAGTATGCACATGCTTAACTCAGAATATTTGCTCTTTGCAATGAAGTTAACCTGAAATAAACAACTATACTAAGAAACAATACTGATATCAGCAACGATAAATTCTGATAGATCAAAGGTAGGAATAATTAAAAAGCAGGAAAATGGAACCGGTAAGATATTTGTTGTGTTAACAGTTACGAATCGGGAAACTAACGTTGACAACTTACACAATAATCTATAATCTATAACACCAAACATGTTTATATAAACTTCGACACCTCGCGCAAACAACATATATTTTATATCGACAGACACATATGAAGCTGTTAACATATGATAATTTTTACATCAATATTCCAGGTAACATACAGCTGAACAATATGATAATTTTATATGATTATAAGAATTAATTTAAAACTGTTACATTATGTTCATTTTAAATTGTTACTGTTTCAAATACATTTATTTCTAGACAAAATGTAGCCAATGAAAATAAACTACTGAAGCAATCAAGACAAACAATAAGGTCGACCTTATTACTTTAACTTGTTACATTTCCTTGCCCAATGTGCCTGTAACTGTTCTGAGTAATTCCTAAATGGCCAAACAAACTTAATACTTGATTTCAATTAATTTTTATGAACAATAGAAAATACATCCGTATATTTAGGACCAGTTGTTTATGTTATTCCGATTTTTCAATGTTTGCAAACACAAAATTTGAACAAAACAAGAGGACCAAAGGTCCTAAAGCGCTGACCTAAGACCCCAAAAGAATTAAATGCTAAATTGACAGGAACCATATCTTGCTCGTCGGAGAAATTATTAGGACAAATGTTTAAAGCAAATGTCATGAAGATTGTGCAAACAAATGTGACTTCGAGAGTATTCACACGTGTCTTTACTTTAACCAGCGACCTAGTGTTTGACCCCACATGTCAACATTTCGAACTCCTCCAAAATATCACTGAGACACATGTTCTCACCATATTTTATAAAGTGCAATAAATGTGGCCTCCAGATTTATCACAAACGTTTTCTTTTTTCTTTAATTTGACCTAGTGACCTAGTTTTTGACCCACCACGACTCAGTTTTGACATCGTCCGAGATTTCATTGCGACAAACGCTCTGAAGAAGTTTGATTTAGAATGGACAATAAATCTTTACGAGAGTTCAAACGCTTATTCTCCAATTGAGTTGCGTTGTGACAAAACCGGGCTACATGCATAAGCGTCCCAGACAAAATGGAACAATCTTTTAAACAAAAATTCAATTTACGCGTGTCATCCTTGATAAGCATGACTTACAGACTAATCTGGGACGATTTCTTAGGCACATGCTTTGAGCTCAGTTTTTTATAACGTGGCTCAATTTGACATAGTAGCCTGGTGTTTGACCCCACGTGACCCAGTTCGAACTCGGCCAAGATGGACACATGTTTTGACAAAGTTGTATGACGATTGGGCGATAAAAATGGCCTCTAGAGTGTTCTCAAGGCAAATGTTGACGACGAACAAAGCACGAAACAAATACGATCAAAAAAGCTCACCACGAGCAAGTTATTCTCTGGGAGCTAAACATATATTACCATTGTTTGGTTGTGATAATTCAACAAAAACGTTCAGGCATTTGTGTGGTGATGCATGTCACGCATATTGTTAGCATTATCAAAGTACACTCTTTAAACATTGAACAGCAAGTCTAAGAAAATGGGAGACATAAATGTCCCATCCTGCTGTTTGCATTTGTCTAGACGTATGCGTTTACACTGGCCTTTTTTACCAATGAATGTACCCACGTTGTGTTAAAAGTGTCCGAGTATACCGGTTAATGGTCCGTATGCTTTCCATTTCACGTAACAAGGTTAAGACCGAAGTTTTGATGTTTTGTGTTTATTATTTTGTTTTATGTATTGTTCGGTATTGTATAGGCTAGTGGGCATTAGCCGTAAATTAATGAGTACCAAAAAAAAACAATAATGTCTATCATAAAAATGCTGGTGTTTTTTGTCTTGGTGTATGGTAAGTTAAGTTGGCAAATGATGTACGAACGATTGCTATGTGCATTTGTTCGTGCAATCGTGAATCACATACATATTGCAAGTGGATTTCCTTTGCAATCATTATTCAAACTAATTAAATCGATGTTTTTTCAGTTAAGAAATTTCGATCTTTCTTGCATTTTACTAAATACAACGATTATGACGTGTTAATAATATGCATGTAAATCTGTGAGTAAGCCATGCTGCCGACAAATTACATGGTTAGCAAATGCATTTGTTTTTGTTTTATTTTCGCATGTATGATGTATCGTCAATGCGTACGATGACGTAATACGGTATGGGGGAAAACGGTAGGAAACATACAAGGACACGGCAGAATAAAGAAATGGGTAGAGAGAGATATAAGTGGAAAACTGTGTGAAAAAGAGTAGAGAGGAAAATGTTGGGCTTCCATAACAATTAACGACCAGTACTTGAAATATTTGGGCTATGACGGCCCGATGTATTGCGTTATTTGAAATATGTATATATACGTCGCTTGTAGATATGCCTATAGAACTGACCTTAGAGGCCGTCTATGTAATATTACATTGATTAAAAAATATGGGGTAGACCGCAAATATCAGAAAACAAGGCAGTTAAGAAACGTCAATATCCGCAGATGAACATTTGCAATTGAACCTGGACTTTTGATAAACATGTACTAATCAACTATTTCACTCCCCACGAACACCGTTAAACGATATAAACAACATAAACCATTTAACGTGTTTTCTAGTGATCATTCAACAAATAGGTTCAAGAACGTGTGTAGTAATTTATGTGCGAACACGCACATGGTTGGCATTATCAATATACACTTTATACAAATTTAACCACAAACCGACGTTAAAAGAGGCCATAAATGTCACGTTCAACTGTTTGCATTTATCTAAATAATGTGCTTATACTTGTCGTTTTACAAATAAACGAACTTTTAAAGGTTAAAGGTTCAAGGTTCGGGTAAAGAGTCTGTTATGATGACTAGTGCATCTTTTACCGCCTCTCACAGAAACTGGGATATAAGTCGTCAGTTAACACTTTTGGCTGTATGCAGCCATGGTACATTTGCTTGTTCCCCTCGCAGGTACCCATTCAAACACCTGAGTGGAGAGGAGCAGGCATGGAATTAATTTTTTGCTCAGAACAATCCATAGCACTGAGCGGAAGTCGTCCCAGGGACCTTCTGATTCCTAGACCATCATCCTACTACTAGACTACTGCTTTTGAGAAAATATATGAGTGGACTATGTATGTTTTTTTAAATGAGCAAATATTTAAATGAATTGAAACATAATAGGTCCTAATGTGCAAAAAAAGAAAACCGAATACTTGTTTTGTTCCACGACATTTCTGATTTTAATTTAAAGTGGTATGGAAACTTGGCAAGTATTCTATTTGGGCATACGGTCCCACATAACATTTCGTGGCATCGTGCATGCACTACTTAGTTATTGTCAGTGCAGTGTCTTATATCACAGTTAAAAACTTATTCTACCACGACCCACGACTAGTTTTCTACAAACTAGGACACCTTGTGTCGCTTATTCCGCAACAAACCATTGGAGGAGTCTTGTGTTTTTATGCTAGTACCATATATCCAGAGAAATTGTTAAGAACCATGCACTTGTTGGAAAGCGCGATCAATCAAGATTTTGACAAGCACATAGTTTTAGTTGTATCATTGCTATCTATATTTAAGTTTACACACTGTTTATTTTTGATAAATTTCGCACTTATTTTGCATTTCTTAGCTTCACTGATTTTAATAATACCTTCCAGGTCACTTTGATTATTCAGTCAATGTTTTAGTGTTTTGATGTCACAGTCTCATGTGTGTATGTTTTTTAATGGGAAAAAAGATCGGAGTAAAGATTACAATAGTTTAAATATAAAACACTTAAAATAAATAAATTTTATGGAAGAATCAAAATTATTTAAAGCAAAGTGTTTGTTATCCGCAATAACCAACACTTACCCGATTATTATTTCTTTATTTAAGACATTATTTGGAGTTCGGAAAAAACAAGATCACCAAAATACGATAAATAATTTATACGTGACATGCGACATTGTATACCGCCCTTTGGTTTGCTAACGTTGTTTAATGTAAACAGTCTAAACGTTTAGGTGGTTGAAAAGCCAATTGAAACAAACATGTCAAACATGATAAACTCTAGATCTTTGATTACCACGTGTTGAGGCTAACACACCCAATCAGGACATAACTACATATCAAACATGATAAACTCTTGATCTTTTATTACCACATTTTGAGGCTAACATACCCAGTAAGGACATAACTACCGAGGTCACATCCCAATCAGGACATAACTACCGAGGTCACATACCCAATCAGGACATAACTACCGAGGTCGCATACCCAATCAGGACATAACTACCGAGGTCACATACCCAATCAGGACATAACTACCGAGGTCACAAACTCAATCAGGACATAACTACCGAGGTCACATAGCCAATCAGGACATAACTACCGAGGTCACATACCCAGTCAGGACATAACTACCGAGGTCACATACCCAATCAGGACATAACTACCGAGGTACATACCAAGTCAGGACATAGCTACCGAGGTCGCATACCCAGTCAGGACATAACTACCGAGGTCACATACCCAAACAGGACATAACTACCGAGGTCGCATACCCAATCAGGACATAACTACCGATGTCACACACCCAATCAGGACATGACTACCGAGGTCACATACTCAATCAGGACATAACTACCGAGGTCACATACCCAGTCAGGACATAACTACCGAGGTCACATACCCAGTCAGGACACTAACGAGGTCTCGAATGACATGGTAATATACATACATGATATAAACAGCAAACCTTTGTTCAAATAGTATAAAGGTTAGCAAATACACCTGTTATCTCATGTTTGGTCCAAACATACGTGCGTATTATGGTATGCAGAAACGGAAGAGCAATCTAGGCAATAATATAACAATGTAACGGGTTCAATGATATATGTTGAAGAAAAAAGAGAGCAAGACGTTGAGAATCCAAGAGAAATTCACACCAGAATTCGAAGTCGGTTGACTGTAATAGTCTGATGTCTTGGATTGTACATTATTTGAAATAGCTCTAACAAACTAAAATAGTACTGCCATTGCCCTGGATAAATACATTATTAGGAAAACAGGCTGCTATTATGAAATAGCATACACAAATGACCGAGAACATATATGATCACTGCAAACTGAGAACGTTATGCATGTATAGTATTGAAGTAACCACAAACGGTGCAAGTAGTAAGTGTTTGTATAGACTCAGGCGCAATGCAATGGCATGACATTTGACTGTTAACTCTCAAACTGCGTTCTTCAAGAAGGTTTCACGAATTATTCTCAGAAGAATCCAATATTTATCGATCTCTGAGATGTTTAATATGATTTCCAAATGATGACCCAAAATCATTTCAAAAATAAAATATACAATACCTTGGCGATTGGAACCGATGGAGTTGGCGTAGTGATGCTTCATGCGCTTTCATATATATGAGCCTCGTTTTGACAATGAAAATTAAAGAACTTCATGCACAAGTTTTCATGAAATATTTTAAAGTACACTATCAATTGAATCTTTTTGTAACATGCAATTGTAAAATTACAGCACTTTCATAAAGAAGCCTTCTTCTTATAAAAATGTGCAAAATTTCAGCTAGATACTTCTTGGAACTGCAACGAAGCAAACAGAGGGTTAAGAGAGAACTATTCTGAATGATTTTACACGTGCTTGCTCATTTGTGGTTTTACATTTATAATAGCAAGCATATTTGAAGTGGAATTATTAAAATTATGACTAAGTTTGTTATGTGAAGTTTTCCTAATTCAAAATCTCATATTTCAATGCCGTTAAATGAATGTTACCGAAAAGATCAAGAATAGTAATCAAGAAGAGAACGTTTGTGTGTTTACATATACAGTACAACATAACTCCCGGTGTTTTATACATATGTGTTTAATCCATTAAGTAAAATCGCAATAGAGTCATGTAACATACATTATTATTTCCCTTAAATACAAATTGAAGTACCGACTAAGAATAATGTGGACTGTATAGCACTATAATATATATATAAATATGTTCGACAATAAATATTCCGATTTTTAAATTTCAATATTTCTGTTTGTGAGTGTGTTACTTATAAAGTAGATATTATCAATAGTTAACCATAGAGTACATATATACACTTGGGAATGTTATGCTTCGGTGCAAAAGGTAAACATAATTATTTTAAAAAAATGTATCAAATAATTTTCATCGACCTTAAACTTAAATTACGCAACCAATTATTTAAGATAAATTATTTTGTGGAGTGAACTTATTTGTGTAATGATTTTTTTAAATTGTATTTAGGATTCCCAAACAACGCATAACTAAGCCTGGAAAACCATCATCCTTCTAGATTGCATAACACAAAGAACATATCATTCGTCAATAGTATTTATGGCTTTAAAATAAGAATGTTCTTTACATGAACTGATAGCTGCAATTTTTATTTTGCCCTCTTAAAACCAAACTTCGCTTCAGGTTGCAAGTAAGTCAAAGATAATAATCGTTATAGAAAAAGTACTGAATCCGACAAAATTAATAATTTAAATTGATAATCGGTTATATAAATAATTCTAAACTTTGCAAACAAAATTCGAATGATAAATTAGATGCATACATCTACAAAAATTTGGTAGCTTTAAATGCATTATAATAAATTATATATACGTTCAATCTGTACAAATCTTTTCAAATTTTGCGCTCTTTTTTATGGGCACCTGAACAAGTTGAAGTATGACCAATTTCTTCAGAGATTTGTATATTTCATATTTCCTATAAATACTCCATTACATTTATATATATCATATCATATATATGCGAATAAATATATATTTCGTTAATGTAATAATTTGCTAACTAATTAGAAATTATTTCAGTACATAACCAAATGTCGAATGGTGCGAACCATTATTATACTGATGTTTAAATGATAACGATAATAACAATTCATTTTATTGATTTTTGAAAGTCTCAAACGCATGTTGCAGCCAAGCGTGGTTGTGCAGCATTACCACTAGCAGTAAACGATATTTTGTAATTTACTTTTCCTAAGTTTATAATGGGTCATCTCGAGTTCACGTCTCTATTTTCAAACACCTTCTGTCCCGACACCATAGTGTGCTATCTTCAAAATTGGCCGTCGGAGGTCAAGAGCTACAATTGGTGTTTGACATGTTTGTTTAAAATAAAACTGATATTTCAATAACTACAAAACTACATGTTCACACCTAAATCGTGCGATGAAAGAAAATGCAAAATATACGTACAAGTACTTGCTTTACGCCTTACGCTACTTTTTGCTGGCCCTTAAGGTCAGTTTGCAATTAAGTTTCATTTGTATGTGCGTAAAGATACACGAATACGCTGTGTTACTTTTGAAAGTAAGAACGAATTGTAAACACAATTTTGGTTGAGAAACATTATAGAGACGTCATGGCTTCCGGTAAGAATCGTGTTATGTAAAATTGCAATCATTTCCAAAGTGATGGAGACATTAATATAATTGATTTTTTATTGGATTTGGTGAACTGGTTCTTAGATAGTTCACGGAAAAAGGAAGCAAGGAGACTTGTGCATTTGTTTTCACTCGTCATGCACCACTACTGTTGAGGGATTGAACAGATTTAATTAGTGCAGTAACTTTAAAGTAACCGTATGTGATTATTACATATATGTGACTAGTGAAATATTAAGTTTGAATAAAATTTCCAAATAATTTGCAAAACCGGCTCGTTCGCATGTTTGTGCATGTATATCGTATACGCTCATTCATACATTACAAAAGAAGTGTTTAACCACATTTGTACCTATCTTCACATTTAACATAACTGAACTATACAGTGTTATTTATGAACAACTAAGTTTCACACACACATACAGAGCTTATGTTTTGTTCGATGAATGCTCGTATATAACGATTGTTCTCTTTAACTTATTTGCGACCTGACACGAAGTTTTGGTTTGAAGGGTACAATATCTAAATTGCAACTGTCAGTTCATGTAACGAAAGTTCTTATTTCATAGCCACACATACCACTGACGTATGAAATGTTCTTTGTGAAATGCGATCTAGAACGAATATGTGTTTCCCAGACTGATATATAAGTTGTTTTGGAATCCTGACCGAAATATTTTGACATTTCACATTAGTTTACTCCACAAACAAAATAATGTTAAATAATTGGTTAGTTCAAGGTCGATGACAATTATTTTCTAAATGTATTTACAATTATTATTTGTAATTGTTGCACCGAAGTATGACACTTCAAGTGTACATGTGTGGTTTATTACTTACTATTTACAATATTTACTTTATAAGTAATACACTCTCAAATAGAAATATTGAACTCTAAAACTCGGAATATGTATTGACGAACATATAGATTATATTGATATACAGTCCACATTATT
>VMBQ01011833.1:4017-21049 GCA_007657795.1 Dreissena rostriformis | reverse complement strand
AGTCAGTCAGTCAGTCAGTCAGTCTGTCAGTCAGTCAGTCACACTTTTCTGGATCTTGAGATAACTTAAAAAGTTCTTCATATTTTTTTCATGAAACTTGAAACATGGATGGATGGCAATATGGGCATTATGCACGTCATTTAATTTTGTTCCTACGTCAAGAATTCTGGTTGCTATGGCAACAAATACTTAAAAAAATAATAAAAAAATGACAATGGTGGAGCCAGTACGGGACATCATTGCTTGGCAATAGTCTTGTTTGATATAACTCTTTATAATAATTCAAATTAAAAGAACAAAATCATATAAATAATTATTATATACTTTGTTAGATGTAATTGTGTTATAAGCATTAGACACTTTTTTTCAATTGGGAATTTTTTGGCACATTTTGGGAAAAAACATATACTTTTTGGGATTGGAAATATAGCCGTTTTTCGGCAAAAAATTGGGGTAAAAAAACAACCTGGCAAGGGTCAGGGATATAATATTTTGTGTTCGACATTCTATAGTTTTCCTCTACTAAGTTTTTTAATATCATGCTATTGGGGTTAAAACTAACCATGCCCCAGGGGTCACATGATTAATATAGACTTGTATAGTACATAACTATACAAATCCTATTCTTTAAAACACAAGAGTTAGGTTTTTAATATTTGGTGTGTGACATTCTATGGTGGTGCTCTATTGAGTTTGTTGAAATTGTCACATTACCGAACTTAAGGGGGATTGGTGAATAGATTTGTTAGGGGCCTGGTTAGACCACTCGCCTTGTTAGCGTGAGGTCCCGGGTTCGAGTTCGGACTGGCTGCACACTTTTCAAACCCCTGCAACAAAATCAAGGGATCAAAATTGGCCCTATCCCCAGGAGTTACTTTTTTATTTTTATTTATAAAAAAAGTGTAAAAGTGTCTCAGACAATATCACATCTGTGTCATGCAGAGAAATAAACCTAGATTAAAACCACAGTTATAACACAAACATCATAAAATCTACTCATAACAGTTTAGTTTCTACCTGTCTCAGGTGAGTGACCAAGGGCCTTTTGTTTTGATTGTTATTTTGCAAATTTGTTAAGTAACCGGTCACAATAAAATGTTATCCAGTTATTGTTAAATTGACCTAATGCATCTCTAGTTACGATATCATAAAATATTTGTTGTGGTAAATAACCATTTTGTTTAGTTGTTATTACCAGTACTCTACAGAAATGTTTGTAAGCTATTTTAGAATCAATATGTTTTTTTCTGTTGTTATTCCCACACTTTTTGAAAAAAAAGGTGGGGATATTGTGGTTATCTCCGCCGTCCGTCCTTCCGTCCAGCCGTCTGTCTGTCTGTCTGTCTGTCTGTCTGTCTGTCCGTCCGTCCTGGCCAATATCTCCTCCTACACTATAAGCACTAGAACCTTGAAACTTACACACATGGTAGCTACAGTATGAGCATATTTGCGACGGTGCACTATTTGGAATTTTGATCTGACCTCTGGGTCAAAAGTTATGGGGGTTGGGGTGGGGCCGGGTCAGAAATTATCACTCATTTTTTTAGGTTATTTTACATTTACTTCTTTATTTCTACACCGATTCACTTCAAATTGATACTGGACCTTTCTTATGACAAAACGGTCAATCTCAACCATGCATGGCCCCATTCCCAACCCTGGGGCGCCCCGCCCACATAGGCCACACCCACCAAAAATTTCCATTTACTATAATTTTTTCATTTCTACACGGATTCACTTCAAATTGATACTGAACTTCTCTTATGACATTAGGGTCAATCTCAACTATGCATGGCCCCATTACCAACCCTGGGGCGCCCCGCCCACATAGACCACACCCACCCAAAATTGCCTTTACTATAATTTCTTCATTTCTACACCGATTCACTTCAAATTGATACTGAACTTCTCTTATGACAATACGGTCAATCTCAACTATGCATGGCCCCATTACCAACCCTGGGGCGCCCCGCCCACATAGACCACACCCACCCAAAATTGCCTTTTACTATAATTTCTTCATTTCTACACCGATTCACTTCAAATTGATACTGAACTTCTCTTATGACAATACGGTCAATCTCAACTATGCATGGCCCCATAACCAACCCTGGGGCGCCCTGCCCACATAGGTCACACCCACCCAAAATTGCCTTTACTATAACTTCTTCATTTCTACACCAATTCACTTCTAATTGATACTGAACTTCTCTTATGACAATACGGTCAATCTCGACTATGCATGGCCCCATTACCAACCCTGGGGCACACCTAGGTCAAACATTCGGTGTGGGGATACGCGTCGGCCTCTGCCGCGCCATTTCTAGTTTACCTTCTGATTTGCACAGTGGACATTAACATGTGTTAAACGATTTGTGCTTCACAGTTTGGCATTCAGCATGCATGTGCATACTTTAACAACCTCAAAACGGTTTCTTAAGCTTAGCTGAAACATTCAGCTCCTTTCGTGTAATTATTCAGGTATTTTCATGTGCTTGATTAGTGTCAATTGTTTACGGGCAACAACACATTGATTTAACATTTTACCACACATAAATTTAATAAAATTTACATGGATTAATCCTCATTAACGCAACCATTTTATGTCAGTAGCACGCAATCGTATAGATATATTACTATTTGAAGTATAATTCTGTAATAAGAAATTTAGTTGAAGTACGTATTGTACCACTTGTGAGCAACCTAATGGCTTTTAAGGAATTTGGCAAAACAGAAATGTCCATAATTATGGTATATTTATTTTCAAAAGTACTGTTAGAATGTAAAAGAATTGTTTAAAAGCTCTATAACAGATCTATTAACATATTTCTCTTTACTAATCGCACAAAATTGACATTCCTTTTTTGATCATTTGAGTTGATAACACACTTGAATAATTGGATAATTAACCGAGACTTACCTTCGTAGATGGGAAGGTGAAGGTTGATTGTAATTTCATCTACTGCAAACCCCTTAAGAGCTCAACACGAGAGACGACGCATAATTATAGTGGAAATCTTATACCTTAAAATGTTCTCTAGTCCATTTATGTCTTCTGAAAATTATTCTGTACTCACGTTTCAATAGCTCCAAAAATGAGATTGCCCTCCCCCAGTGAATACCTGTACAACATGATTTATTAATCAGATATAACTGCTCTTTTAAAGGCTTTGTGTTATTGTTGTGTCAGGCAATTTAAAATAGATCTCCAATCTATTAAATTACTTTCATGTCATACCTGCCAAATCACTGAAAGCCTTGGACTAGTTGTAATTGCTGCAATATGAGAACCATATCTGAAACTGTTAATATAAAATCCCCTGGTAATTAAAGGGACTTGTTCACACATTTTAGCATGTTTAGGCCTTTGAAGGAGGGCTTACAGTACAGCCCACGCGAAACCAACATTATCCTTGGTCATGCCACGGCCAGAATCGTTAGTTCTTGGCGGCCACATTGTGTTTACGCGGCGTATCGCCGAGGCACTCGGCATCGACGCCAAGTCTGTATTAACCTCGCATAATTTCGTGGAATAAATCCGCCGCAAACGTACGCGGCAGATCGAGTAATAAGGGGGGTATAAAAATGGTTCGAAAATTTGACATTTTGTGTATGCGCACTTCATAAGTCGGGTCATAATTACAAGACACTTGGAAAATCAAATTCCTTGTCAGATTCTGTGACGCAACTATATTGTTAAACATTTTAATTATATTGAACAAATAAAATGAAAAACACTATTACCTTGCTATTTAATAGCTAGTAATAATCCAACAAAACACTGTGCCTTTATTTATTATAAATGTGTTTCAAGAATTTCGTAAACACACGCTTTCGCAATTGTTAGGAACTGTACAAGAAGTTGGTAAATCGAAACTAATCGTCCTTTCTCGGAAAATCCGAGATAAATTAATTTGTCGTTTCCCAGCTGAGGCTGAGTGATTACGGGACTCAACTTGTGTAAAACACTTGTTCAATTAACCGTTTAACTCCATCTCCGTTTTCTGAAAAAGATTGAAAAGGCGGAGCTAAGCACGTGCTGTTACACAATTGAACGATTGCCTTTGAGTAACAAACACATGATTGGTTTAGCGGGTTGATAAAGGAAGCCAATTTTGTCTGCAAGAACGGTGTAACTTAATGGCTTCAGACAAGAAGCGGCTCTCCTTTTTATGACGTCAAACTGTCAATTCACACAGATTGCAAATTTGTGCGATACTTTTAATAATGTCATTGATCCTTTGTTTACATGTTCAGTATAAATAACCACCTGCTAACATGAAAACTTTGGATTAAATTATCAAAATAAAAACAAGGTTAATGTTGCAAACTGTGATTTTATTAATTGTTAAGTATCAGTTAAATGATGATGTTTTGCTAGTCCTAAATCAACGAGTTTTCTTTACAAAAACATTACCACAGGATTTTTATGTTGCACATCGACTTGGCGTCTTATCGTGGATTGCGGCTTGCCTCAGCATGTCTTAGCGGACAGATGCGAAGCATTGCAGCAAAATGCGACATGCCGCCACATACTGATGCGGCTTCAACGGCCTACTCGGCATTGACTCGTTGCGCCTTGACTCCGCGGATCGCGAAATATGTTTGTTCCACGTGGGCTGTACTGTATATTACTCACACTGTCCACCAATGCCTCAGTTCTGAAATCTGTCTGAAATTCATATAAGCTCTGTTACTTTTACATTTCTAGGAGGATTTTAATGTAACTTCATATAATATATTTCCCATGACCGGACAATGTGTCCCAAAAACTTTTATGCTCTGGGTTTAAAGTCAAGATCACAGTTCAAGGTCAAATGTCATACATTTTAGTTTCCACTTTGTAACTTTACATGCCTGGAATGAATCTAATATTACTTTGGATTATTTATTTTTTTCACCAGAACATGTGTGGCTCACTTATCTGAAGCTCCTGTGTGATATGCCAGAATTCAAGATCAAAGGTCAAGATTTCAGTTCTGCTTTTAATTTTTAAATATTAACTTTTGTACATTTAATTGTACTCTTTATTCTTATTCAGTGTGGATTTCCCCCACCTGGTCCTGGCAATAAATAACATTTATTATGTCATTGTGCTATGTCATCAGTCGCCCTAACAAAACCTCAACCACATAAAATAAAAATATAGCATATGTATCAATTCACAAGTAAAGGTCACCTGAGCTAAATGTAGGGTTTTTAAAATAATCACATACGAAAAAGTCTGAATCTGAATCGATACGATACGTTGCCGGGCCTTGTAGGGCATTATTAAGTCCGCAATGGGAGAGAGATTAATCCAACAGTGGATAAAGCATCGCAGTCATGAAACTGTTGACGGAGGCCGCGCCGCGAAAACAACACTGTCACTAAGTTTGTTCCAGTCTAATACAGTTCTGGGAAAAAGAGATTTTAAATTGCTCAGTTTTACACGAAAAAGTTTTGAAACACTTTGTATTATTTGTCACTTGGTTTTCTAGAATGTAGCTTGATAGTCATTAAATGATTTAGGTTTAACAATTCGTTTATTTCTTGCTGGTGTTAATATGTCATGACAAGGTAAGGCTGGCACCTTCCCCGACAACTTTGTACAGGAAGGTAAGTCAGTTTATTTTTTGTCTGTCCTGTAGGCTTTGAAGTTCCAGTGTTTTCAACATTGACGATACACAGCCTTCGTCCTGCGAACAGTAATCCCCTGTGATGAATCTAGCCGCTTGTCTCTGGATGCACTCGATCTTGTCAATATGCTTTGCTAGATGTGGGTCCCATACCACAGAGCTGTACTCAAGTGTGGATTTGACTAACGCTAAGTAAGGTGTTTTTCTGCAGGTGATCGGGCAGTGTTTGAGGTTTCTTCGTATGAATACTAGGGTACAGTTAGCTTTCTTTACTATTTTATTGATGTGGGTGTCCCAGTTTAAGTTAGAGGATATGGTGACGCCTAGGTATGGATTTTCTTTGATATGTTGAAATATGTGATTATCTAGTTCATAGAAGTGTGATTAGCAGTTGTTAATGCTCAGTATGTAACATTTCTTGGCGTTGAAATGCATTCCCCATGAAGATGCCCAGATTTTTAACACTTTTGGGTCGTCTTGAAGGGCTATGTGGTCTTGTATGGATCGTATGGGCCTGTACAAGAGGCAGTCGTCTGCGTACAGTCGTACTTGTGACTTAACTGTGTCAGGAAGGTCATTTATGTGGCAGAAAAACACAAGTGGGCCGAGGACGGTTCCTGGTGAGGTACTCATGGGCAGATGTGGATTTCTCCCCGTCCAGGACATTTTGCATGTGGCGATTGCTGAGGAAATCTCTGAGCCATGTATTCAGTGGTCCATTGATACCATAACTAGAAAGTTTACTCAGGAGCTTCTTGTGTGGGACGGTGTCGAATGCTTTCGAGAAATCAAGGATTACCATGTCTATTTGGCTTCCCTTGTCGTAGTTAGTTAGAAGGTCATGGATGGTTGTAATTAGTTGCGCTTCGCAGGAATAGCCAGATCTAAAACCGTGGTTGAGTGAAATAAGTATTTTGTTCTGTTCTAGATGGTTAAGTATATGTTTGCAGATTATGTGTTATAGAAGTTTACATGATATCAATGTTAGAGATACAGGTCTAAAGTTCTCTGCCAGGTGGACACCTCCTTTCTTGAAGAAAGGGGCAATGTTTGCATTCTGTCATTCAGTTGGTAACGTCCCTTGGTCCAGTGATTTCTGGAAGATATATTGAATGGCTGGGGCTAGTTTAGCTGCACAGTTCTTGAGAACAATGGTTGGTATACTGTCTGGGCCTCTAGCTTTGGAAATGTTCAAACAAGCAAGTAATTTCTTAACGCCTTCTTCTGTTATATGTAATGGGGGTATTGATCTTGTTTTCTTGTTCAGGTTGGGTAAGGGCGTGTCTTCATCTTCTTTAGTGGAAACTGAGCTGAATTGGTCTAATAGTATCTGTTTCTTTGTTTTACTATCATTCATAAGTTGACCCATTTTTGGGTCGCCTGACTATGGTCGAGGGATATATAGGTGTTACTTCGTCGGCGTTGTCCGCGGCGGCGGTGTCCGCGGCGGCGTTGTCTGCGGCGGCGTCACATTTTTTGAAAAAGGCTCATAACTTCTGTGTCCCTTCAGATATTGCTTTCATATTTGGTATGCATGTGTATCTGGACAAAACCTTTCCATGCACAATTTTTTTTACCCCTGTGACCTTGACCTTGAACTTGAGGTCAGCTTTCAGGTTTAAAAATCTGTGACCGCAATTCGAAAAAGGCTCATAACTACTGTGTCTCTTTGGATATTGCTTTCATATTTGGTATGCATGTGTTTATGGACAACACCTTTCCATGCGCATAAAATGTTTGACCCCTGTGACCTTGACCTTGAACTTGAGGTCAGCGTTCAGGTTTGAAAATTTGCGACCGCGATTCGATAAAGGCTCATAACTACTGTGTCCCTTCAAATATTGCTGTCATATTTGGTATGCATGTGTATCTGGAAAACACCTTCCCATGCGCATAAATTGTTTGACCCCTGTGACCTTGACCTTGAACTTGAGGTCGGCATTCAGGTTTCGAAATCTGTGACCGCGGTTCGAAAAAGGCTCATACCTACTGTGTCCCTTCAGATATTGCTTTCATATTTGGTTAGCATGTGTATCTGGACAAGACCTTTCCATGTGCATAAAAGTTTTGACCCCTGTGACCTTGACCTTATTTTGGACTTCGACTTATTGAAATGGGCCAATTTCTTGGTTAACCAATTACCATCAGGCAACACATCCAACTCCCGGAGTTCTAGTTTAAAGAGGTGCTATCACTGCTATGCCTGTGTTGTCTTGGCGGCGTGACTTAACATATCTCAAGAATGGTTTTGTGTTTTTTTCACAAGTCCGCTTTGGATGGTGTTTTTATGTATTTGATTTTAGCCTTTTTGAAAGCCTTTGTTTGCAGTGTTTTTTGATAACGCTTTAGAGATTACATAATTTATATTGACTCTTAATATTATGTAACTGTACAGATATTCTTCTAATCCACAAGGTCAGGGATTTGATATTTGTTGTATATCATCATACAGCGATCTTTAACTTAGCTTAATCAAATCATGCCCATTCTGTCAAAACTGGCTTAGCCCAAGGGGTCAATCGGTTTATGAAGACTGATTAAGTGAATAGGTAACAAAATCTTTTATACTGAAACAACAAGTCACAGAGCTTTGATATTTATCATCTAGTGGTCCTCTACAAAGTTTATTTAAATCATTGTTTGGTGTCAAAAATGGCCCTGCATTTTGTTGATGGGACTTAAATATTTTATGTAGAGAATAAAAGGTTAGTATTGATTATATATCAGGTTTATCATGCACGGTTTAGAAAACAAAAAGCACAAGCACTAACCTTTTATTCTATTTACCCCACTTTTTATTCAGTAAACCTTTTAATTATGCCCATTTCTTCATAGAAGAGGGGGTATATTGTTTTTTGCCTGTCTGTCTGTCATTGTGTGCGTCTTTCTTTCTGTGTGTCTGTCCCAAAACTTTAACCTAGGTTAAAGTTTGGTCATAACTTTTGCAATATTGATCATAGCAACTTGATATTTGGCATGCATGTGTATCTCATGGAGCTGCACATTTTGAGTGGTGAAAGGTCAAGGTCATCCTTCAAGGTCAAAGGTAAAAAAATGTGTTTAAAGCGGTGCAGTAGGAGGCATTGTGTTTCTGACGAACACATCTCTTGTTTAAACAAAATTAGTTTAACTGGATAATTTCTCTGGATTTTTGTACGTCATTTTGTCGAAAAAATGACGTCATTTCGTGCCGTGATTTATAGCAGTAATTAATCAACGGGGCTTTAATCAACCGAATTCGCTGTAAAAGTGGGATAAAATGAATAACATAGCATAACAACTTAACAAACACAAAGCACAAACATTTGATGTGGTATGTGACCTCAGATTTTGGTCCTCGAGAAATATTGTTCAAAACATGTCCCTGGGGTCAAATTTGGCCATGCCCCATTACACAGATAAGTGATCAAGGGCATTCTTTGCCCTGTTGTCTGAAACATTGCATGATTAAATTAAAATTACACATAACAATATTCCTTGATAAATTACTGATTGAAAAGAGAGAATATGCATTGCTAAAATAATTTATATGTTTAGGGGGACATACCCTTGTGTTACCCCTTTAAGCTACTGTAATCATTCAGTTCATAAAAAATTCAAACAGCTTTATGAGGAAAAATGTATGTTCTTTGGTCCAACATATATTTTATGATGTTTGAAAACTAATCAATACTCTTCACAAGATTGTGAATAGCTCAGTATTTGAGATTTTTGCCTAAAGAAAATTCCTTTGTGTGAAATAGACGTGCTCAAATAACCACAACCATTATGTACACCTTATATATAGCTGAAGAATTTTCAATAGGATAATTTAAGTGAATTAGCCAATGGTTTACTTAACTCATTCAAATAAGCATTGGACACTTATCAACATATTATTACTATACCTTGGTTTTGCAATTTTCATGTCAGATTTGTGTGAAATCGTCCTTTTGATATTGGCATTCTTGATTTACTTTTAATTTAAACCATACTTACAAAACTTTTACAATCAATGCTGTTAAGTTCCTAAAATTAAGTTTCCTTCAAAGAATCGGCTTGTATATTGCTGTGCACATGCCTGTGGTGGGTTGGTTGGTATGTTGACTATTTTCGCTTGATATCTAGGGAATGCTTTGGCTACAATCATGTTGGTATGGTGAAAACATTAATGCACCTATGTTGAGGGCAACAGGTCAAAGGTCAATGTCACAAGGGTTTAACACAGTGAATTTGTTTCTGCATATCTTGAGAATTCTTTGATCTATTATCAGGCAAATTGATATATTGGCTACTTTGGAGAAAGGGAAGTGGAGGGGCCTATTGATTGAATTATCAAGGGCACAGGGGCTTGTAACAGGAAATTTGTTGTGGCATCGTTTTTTTTTTTAGAACACTGTGACCTACGATCATTTAAAATAGTAAAGTGGTTACATTCAAAGAAAATAAGATTTTTTTTATTATTCAATATAAGACATACAATGTAACGGAAGTGGAGTTTAACGGTAAATTGAACAAGTGTTTTACACAAGTTGAGTCCCATAATCACTCGGCCTAAGCTGGGAAATTACAAATTAATTTATCTCAGATTTTCCGAGAAAGGACGATTAGTTTACCAACTTCTTGTACAGTTCCTAACAATTGAGAATGCGTGTGTTTACGAAATTCTTGAAACACATTTAAAGTAAATAAAGGCACAGTGTTTTGTTGGATTAATACTAGCTATTAAAGTGCAAGGTAATAGTATTTTTCATTTAATTGTTCAATATAATTAAAATGTTTAACAATAAAGTTGCATCACAGAATCTGACAAGGAATTTGATGGGGTCGCAAATTTACTGACGCTGATTTTCCAAGTGTCTTGTTATTGTGACCCGACTTATGAAGTGCACATACACAAAATGTCAAATTTTCGAACCATTTTTATACCCCCAAACATATGAGCAGATAGACGTTTGACTGCGTTTTTACCGTATATCTTTTTACTCGATCCGCCGTGTACGAATGCGGCGGATTTATTCCGCGAAAGTACGCGAGGTTGATACAGATTCGGCGTTGTTGCGCAGATCGATGCCGAGTGCCTCGGCAATACCCTGCGTGAACACACGACGCGGCGGTCGAGTACTAACGATTCTGGTCGTGGCGTGACCGAGGATTATGTTGGTTCCGCGTGGGCTGTACTGTATAAAGAGAATACCTTGACCTTTATGATCATCTAAATTGGTATGCTGGTTGCTTGACTGACACCTATTGATTTTGATGATAAGTTCACATGAACTTGTATACCAGGACATTGTTTCTGTCCACAATTTTAAGAATCCTTTGAGTTACAATCATTCAAATTGGTATAGTGATTTGTTCGGTGGAAAGTAATGAACATATAATGTTTAAGGTAAATGTCGCATGATCTTGTATCATGATATTGGTTTGCACACAAAATCTAGAGACCACATTCATGTTACGAAACATTGAACAATATTTGTGATGTAATCAGTTTTTCAATCACTGCCTTCCCCGCATGACATTTGTAAGTTAATAAGCATTTGCCACTTGACCACTGGAATAATAACATTAAAATATATGTCTTTGATATTTTATTGTATGTCATTCACAGTCTTTCCATAACCTTATACATACATTTTTCTTTGAGAGGACTATGTTGACAATTCCCTCAGCTATCTTTTGATCAAATTGTTGACCCTGTGCCTTTATTGTTTTTCCTATAGATTTAGACCACATTCCAGGATATGTCCTTTGAGATCACTCTTAAGATTGACTTGTGTGTGCAAACATGACTGATAAGCCCTAATGGCTTTCAATTGACTGTATATTTAAGTAGCAATTGAAAAAGTATAGGTCATAAGTAAAACCTTGTTAACTCTCTAGAAGTTACATTTATGGTACAATTTTAATGAAATTTGGTCAGAACATTTCTTCTTATGATAACTCGGCTGAGTTAAGAAATGGTAATGATTCGTCAAACAAATATGGCCACCAAGAGGCAAGGCATTTTGCCTTATATGGCTATAGTTAAACCTTGTTAACACTCCAGAAGTCACATTTTGAGTGGTCAGAACATTTGTTCTAAAAATATCTGNGCCCGTGAAATCTCTCCGCATATTACACTGGTAGATTCTGCCTAAGCATTTTTGAAACGAGTGATGTCATTGGCTGTCATTTCCCAATCTTCCAATTAAAATCGGTCTTTGAAAATGAGCGTGGTATTTCTGTGCTGATTTGTTTGCAAATGGCGCCGTAGTGAAGCGAAAATTAACATTATCGAAATGACAAAAATCAATTGAATAAATGACTGACATCATGTAGTTAGAGTGGAATAATGAAATTTGTTTGTCAACGATAAAGACTACGTTTTAGATACAAGCAACACATATTTTGTTTACAAATGTGCAAAGTGAATTTGTGTCACGGAAACCAGTGTTTGCAAAATAAATGGAGTTCAGTCTACTCGCAAAGTAAAACAATTAAGAAGAGTATCGTTTGAAAATGGAAATAGACAAACATGATTTGATTTATATGTTAGTGAATCTGTGTATAATCAGATGCATATGCATATTCTGCTTTATTATGTTTGTCACGCTGTTCAGAAAACTGAAAAAGCATTGAACTAAAGATGTGAAATGCAAGATATTGAAAGGTAAACACATTAAATATATTAATTTAACTCAGTTTAAAACACCATTAACACAACACCAACTCTCAAGTGTGTTTGTTTATATTTGTTAATGTTTCCCCAATGTGATATTTAATAAGTTCATTTACTGTATAAATCCAATACATTGAAAAACTGCTGTTTTTGATCACAATGAATACTGTTTACTTTGCATCCTCAGTATGTTAAATATAATTATGAATTGTTTATTTTAATGTTTGTTTGAAGGTTTGTCATTGCGTTATGCACGCAAATTATGTTATCAAAATCAGTGGACATAATTTTCCTCCCCTCTTACTTGGCCTCAATCACACCCCTGTATACAAGATATGCATATATACACTTTTTTGACCTCGTGGTTTCCTTTTGATTTAAAAAAAAAATGATGAAATAAATATGAAGAAAATAAGATGCATTTTGAATTTGAGGTGATGAGGTCAAAGGTAAATTTAAGGTGAGCTTATATTATGAAATGTATTTCTGCATGATACAGTACAGCCCACGCGGAACAAACATATTTAGCGATCCGCAGAGTCAAGGCGCAACGAGTTGATGCCGAGTCGGCCGTTGAAGCCGCGTCAGTATGCGGCGGCACTTCGCATATGGCCGCGATGCTTTGCATCTGTCCGCCAAGACATGCGGAGACAAGCCGCGATCCGCGATATGATGCTGAGTCGATGCGCATCATTAAATTAAAATCTTTTAAAAATGATTAGTTAGTCAATAGATTTTAAAAGAAGAATTATAATAATATTAAAATCATAATTAATTGAATGTGTGCGGATTCCAAATAGATAAAATAGTTCATCGACTTATGAGGTCGTCCATGAAAAAAATTAATGAAATTCGACCAAGATCGACCGATCCCGTGGAAATGTTTTTGAATAGAAAACTCTTTGTTTTACAACAAGCAAAACATTGTCTTTTAACTGATACTTAACAATTAATAAAATCACAGTTTGCAACATTACTCTTGTTTTTATTTTGATAATTTAATCCAAAGTTTTCATGTTAGCAGGTGGTTATTTATACTGAACATGTAAACAAAGGATCAATGACATTATTAAAAGTATCGCACAAATTTGCAATCTTTGTGAATTGACAGTCTGACGTCATCAAAGGAAAGCCGCTTCCTGTCTGAAGCCATTTAGTTACACTGTTCTTGCAGACAAAATTTCTTCCTTTGTCTATAGCAATCAACCCACTAAACCAATCGTGTGTTTGTGACTCAAAGGAAATTTGTCCATTTTGTAACAGCACGTGCTTAGCTCTGCCTTTCGAATCTTTTTCAGAAAACGGAAGTGGAGTTTAACAGTTAATTGAACAAGTGTTTTACATAACTTGAGTCCTGTAATGACTCATCCTAAGCTGGGAAATGACAAATTAATTTATCTCAGATTTTCCTAGAAAGGACGATTAGTTTGCCAACTTCTTGTACAGTTCCTAACAATTGAGAACGCGTGTGTTTACGAAATTCTTGAAACACATTTATAATAAATAAAGGCACAGTGTTTTGTTGGATTAATACTAGCTATTAAAATGCAAGGTAATAGTATTTTTCATTTAATTGTTAAATATAATTAAAATGTTTAACAATAAAGTTGCATCACAGAATCTGACAAGGAATTTGATGGGGTCGCAAATTGACTGACGCTGTTTTTCCAAGTGTCTTGTAATTGTGACCCAATTTATGAAGTGCACATACACAAAATGTCAAATTTTCGAACCAATTTTATACCCCCCAACATATGAGCGGATAGACGTATGACTGCGTTTTTAGGGTATATCTTTTTACTCGATCCGCCGCGTATGTATGTGGCAGATTTATTCCGCGAAAGTATGCGCGGTTAATACAGATTCGGCGTTGTTTCCCGGATCAATGCCGAGTGCCTCGGCAATACGCCGCGTTAACTAACGACGCGGCGGTCGAGTCTAACGATTTTGGCCGCAGCGTGACCAAGGATTATGTTGGTTCCGCATGCTGTTCTGTATATAAAGAATACGTTGACCTTTATGATCATCTAAATTGGTATACTTGTTGCTTGAATGCCACCTATTGATTTTGATGATAAGTTCACATGAACTTGTATACCAGGACATTGTTTCTGTCCACAATTTTAAGAATCCTTTGAGTTACAATCATTCAAATTGGTATAGTGATTTGTTCGGTGGAAAGTAATGAACATATAATGTTTAAGGTAAATGTCGCATGATCTTGTATCATGATATTGGTTTGCACACAAAATCTAGAGACCACATTCAAGTTATGAAATATTGAACAATATTTGTGATGTAAACAGTTTTTCAATCACTGCCTTCCCCGCATGACATTTGTAAGTTAATAAGCATTTGCCACTTGACCACTGGAATAATAACATTAAAATATATGTCTTTGATATATTATTGTATGTCATTCACAGTCTTTCCATAACCCCATACATACATTTTTCTTTGAGGGAACTATGTTGACAATAACCTCAGCTATCTTTTGCTTCAAATTGTTGACCCTGTGCCTTTATTGTTTTTCCTATAGATTTAGACCAGATTCCAGGATATGTCCTTTGAGATCACTCTTAAGATTGACTTGTGTGTGCAAACATGACTGATAAGCCCTAATGGCTTTCAATTGACTGTATATTTAAGCAGCAATTGACAAAGTATAGGTCATAAGTAAAACCTTGTTTTTTTTTAATGAAATTTGGTCAGAACATTTCTTCTTATGACAACTCGGCTGAGTTAAGAAATGGTAACAGAAATGGTAACATTTCTAAGTTTTTCCTGTGTTTAAAGCGAGTTTTTATCAGGAAGTTGGTTTAACTGTGTTTTCAGTAAGTAAGTTGAGAAACACACACTCGCTAGGTTTTTGCACACAAAAACCTGCTCGGTAAGTTTTTTTTGTTTTTGGCAAGTTGGTTTTCTGTGGGTTTAAACGCTGTTTTTTGTTTTGTACCAAAGTATGTTAAAGTCTTTTACGATTTTGTGCTGATATGTTTCAGTAAAAAAAGTATTTGCCCCATGCAGTTTAAAGGGAAAAAAAGCACAATGTGCAGGAAAATCATCTTTATAAGTCAAAAAAAGTACAACACAACAAAATATGAACATAAGAATTGTACACTTCATTATAAAATAAGTCATTTGTGGAAGATTGTATGGAAAAAACGATTAACCGCAGTGTTCCGCAGTGGGTCATTTATTTAGATTGCAGCTGCTGCAGAGAACTCGATCACAGCTGTTGGAGGTACCTGAACCGCAGTGGCCGGAGGAACCTGGACTTCAGCAGATGGAGGGACCTTGACCGAATATGGTGGTGGGACCAGTACAGCAGCCATTAGGGAACATGATCGCAACTGCTAGGGGGACCTGGATGGCAGCCAGTGCCTAGACCTGATCTTGGCGGATGGAGGGACCTGGAAAGCAGCAGGAGAGACCGGGAAAGCAGGGACTGGAGGAACATCTACCACTGGTGTTGCTTGTGTCCTTCTCTTCTTGAGGATCTTGAATGAGTTTTGATCTGCAAAAGATAAACATGATATCACACACTATCAAAAGGGTGAGGCATTCTTCAAACTTGTTAATTTGTAAGGTTTTTGTTTCACTTAACTGTGAAATATTGCTGTAATGGTAATCTTGTTGGGATAATAATTAGAAATTTAAATCAATGCAAGTTTGTTTGCTTGTTGTTTTTGTTTGTTTATTTTTGCAATTTTAATCCTGTGATCACATGTGACTAAACTCTTTTCATCAAAGAAATAGTGTTTTGTAGAAAATACAGTTTGAAAATGTACCAAGATGCGTGGTCTCATTTGGCTGTCTGGACTGGCTGGAAGTGTGATGCCTTTTAAATGCAAAAACCTGTTTAGTTTTACCTCTCAACAAATCCAGCTTTTCTTGGTCAAGCACAGCCCACTCTCCTGCTACACTCTAGTTGGCCAACTCTTGAAGGGTAAAAACCTGGTGTTAAAGTCCATACATCAGTCAGTATCCCCCTGTTTCTTCCTTTTTTGGCAGGTGATAATGCACATTCTTTCCTTGGGGCAAGAGTTTTACCTTCAAAATCAAAATATAAAAGTTCTCATTAAATATGAGGGAAAGAAATCCATTCAGTAATGACCAGACTTAGCTATAAATAAAATTTAAGTGACAATAACCATAAAACACAGCCATAGTAATTCACTGTACACAACATTTACACATTTTACTTTGTATATTTATCTATTTTTGTTTCAATTGGTGTTATTTTTCCTTAAAATTACAATGCATTTACTTATCCATATACCAGAGACAAAACATAAATATGATAATGATCATAATTAATTCAATAAACTTAATTAAAAAAGGGATGCAGAAATGAAAATACAAACCTGTTACAACTGTTCTTCAGTATCCAGCCACTTTGAACCTCCTTTGATTTACTACATTGTAGTAAATACACATTGTTTTCATCACACAACACTTCATGCTGACAGTATTTCAAGACATTTGACACTACAAGTACAATTTAAAATCTTAATTTGCTCAATTATGCCTAAAATGTAGCTCATTATCAATTGCTGACACCTGCTTGTTTAAACAAATTTACTTCCTGTGCCCTTAACCAATCAAAAGTGGCTTGTTTTCAAAACAAAAACTATTAACCAATCAAAAGTATGCAGATGATATACACCCCTTTGTTAGGCATTGCTGCATCACTGATAAGAGATTAATGTTTATCATGCATCTTTGATTTAATTGGGGGAGAGCTGATCTCTTATCTGCTGTGTCAGCT
>VMBQ01011832.1:10597-21104 GCA_007657795.1 Dreissena rostriformis | reverse complement strand
TAGTTAAGTTTGTAACCTCGGAACTAAACTTTTCAAAATAGAGGAGAATCATTGTATAAGAGAACACTTATAACAATGAAAATAGTAGAACACAAAGAATTTACTAGTGGGATGTGTATTACAATATTTGCACATAAACTAAGATCTATCAATATAATGTTTATTGATGGATCTTTAATAAAAATCTTCACGACAAATCAAATGTTAAATCAAAATTTAATAGAATAGCCCTTCCCCAAAAAGCTTACATGTATATACAAATAACATTTATTTAAAGTTTAAACATTTAGTTATTTACTATAGAAATTTTGAACAATGTGTGAATCAATAAAAACCCTAATAGGAAAACAAGTGTATCATCAAGCCTAATAACGGAAATGTCAGAAAAAATAAAACAAGTTCTATACAAAAACTTTTAAGACCATGGAATGTCAATAAATCAACCAATAATATTTTAACTTATCATTACCAAAGGTTATTATATCATTGAAATAGAAAATCAAGTGTTGAATTTGTTTTTCTATTTGTTGCACTAAATTATTTATTTAAAGCCCCAGTCCACCAAAAATCCTTCAATTTATGTTATGGTGTCGGTGTATTTTATTTCTTAGGAAATATCATATATACCTTTAAAGAATGTTTAAGTCCATACCATTACAGAATGTTTAAGTCCAAAAGCTCTTGGTACAAATGGAAAATACTCTACCGTCCAAACTTAGTATACTTAACCCATTTACAACAGTGGCATCACAAGCTACCACATGTATAGAAACTATATACGCTGGCCTGCGCTCTGGGAAAAACCGGGCTTAATGCATAAGCGTTAAGCGTCGCAAAGGCTCATCAGGGACAACACTTTCAGCTTTTATGGAATTTTTTGTTTAAGGGTTGTTTCTTCTTATCGAATATCTAGTCCAGACAATAGTATCATTCCTGATAAGCCTTTGTGTTTAACCCAGTTTTCCCAGAGAACGTCTCATATGACATATGATAACCAGACTTATATAATTGGATGACTTCAATGTGTTTTTTTTTTATATATTTAATTCTGTAAAATGTCTATTAAAAACAATTAACTCTACGTTAAGTTTTTAAGAATTTGGTGAAGCGGGGCTTAACGCAATAAAGACATTCCTTTCAGCATGACTAGACTGTGATGAACTAGAGTTCGTCTGATACATGTGGAGACCCCTCCTCCAGTTCCTCAGATACGTGTGCAGCTCCCTGCTCCAACTGCTTCAGTGCCCTCTCCATGCTGCTCATAACTGGAACATACCGGTAAGGTTAAAATGGGGAAAATGAGGACAGATATCAGTAAATGAGCCTTGTTTTAGGAAAACGGGGCTTAATGCATGTGGGTAAAGTGTTGTCCCATATTAGCCTGTGCATTCCACACAGGCTAATCAGGGATGACAAATTCCATTAAAGCGGAAAGTGTCATCCCTGATTAGCCTGGGCAGACAGCACAGGCTAATCTGGAATGACAATTTACGAACATGCTTTATGCCCCGTTTTCCCATAACAAGGCTTATATAAAACTAATGTTGGCAAATTCCATATTGACCATGTTGCCCCACAGCATGTGAGGTCAAGTGGACATTTGACAGAGTTTGCCAAAAAATTGCTTTATCAACAAATTTCAAAAAGCTTTTTTGTTAGGACAAGATATATTTGACAGAATTTGCTGGAAAATCGCATTATGGACAATTTGCAAAAAGCTTTGTTTTAAAATTGGCATATAAGAATATTGCNAAAAAAAAAAAAAAAAAAATATATATATATATAAATGTGACCTTGAGAAAATCTATTATTAGCCTTGGTGACCTTGACCTTGACCCCAGTGACCTCAAATCTCATCAAAAGGAAGAGGGCCATGCAAGGTACCTACATGCCAAATATGTAAGAGATCGGTAAAATATTGAAGGCACTTTCAGTAACTAAAAAAAAAGTGTGACGGAAGGACAAACTGGCAACTATATATGCTCCACATATATATATATATATATGGGGAGCATAATAAACAAGATTGATTTGTATATATATAGTATTAAATGTGCACTTCATGTTTAAACATGTACTATTTGCACAAGTACACGCATACGCGGATTGAAATGCATTATAGTGGAAATATCTCTTTTAGAAAAGGAAAACAATAAAATTAAAGTTTTTTTTTAAACATTACAGAAATTATTTGCACAAACATTTGCAGCTCTATAAAAATCAAAGAAACGAAAACAAAAAAAAGATTAGGGGACACCCGGGTTCGAACCGGGGACCTCTCGATCTGCAGTCGAATGCTCTACCACTGAGCTATATCCCCAGCTGATAACCACCAGAAATATATATGAATACAAGCAGAGATATAGCAATATATAATGATGCATTCATAATTATTTCTATATATTTATGTTTGTGTTATTATTTATCTTCAATGTTTGACTTTGTCTTAAAAAAAAATCAGCAATTGTTCTAAACCAAGATTTTAAATACAAAATACAAACAAACAGATTGTTTTGACAACTATAAATACATGTACATGTATTACCTGCCACATCATAACATTTTAGGCTATTTATAGAACATGGATTTTTCCACTTAAATAATTTAGGGGGAGTAATCCAATGTTTATTTGCTAATATTTAGTGCCTTTTAACTCCCTTTGAAAATAAATGCAATTATTGAATCACATTTATTGAAAAGGCATAACACTATAATTAATGCAGCTGAAATCTGTTCAGAAGAAACATTTCTGTGCATGAACTTTACTGATTACATTAAGAATACTTTTTTATATATTTACAGTACAAAAATATCATCAGAAACTCTGTGATTAAATGTATTTCTGCTGTACAACATACAATTTTCTTTTAATTAAACAACCAAACAATATTTATGTTTCACTTACTGTGATCAGGACTGTGATAATAATATTTGTATTTCGGGTTGCCAGACTCGTTGTATAGATCTTGCATCACATCCCCATGGTCTGAAAGGGAAAGTGTATTGGAAGTTAATCATAAAAGTATGAATACACGCCACCAGGGGCCTTAAATACGGTTTACCACAAATGCCGATTGAAATGCATGATATTAGTTTCAATTTTAAAGTTTCGCAAATTTGTATCTGTCTTAGGTCCATCAAATATAGGGCTTCTTATACATCTGAAAACTTTGTCTTGACTGGATTTTTGTTAAGATAAGACTTTCTTCAAATGAAAAATTCCATAAAAGCAGAAAGTGTTGTCCCTGATTAGCCAGGGTGCACCGCACAGGCTATATAATCTGGGAATATCCCTTTACTCAGATGCACTAAGCCCAATTTTTTTCCAGAGACACAACTTTATATGTGAGATTGCAAACAAGTTTTTTTCTTCATTAATAGTATTTCCAACTAATTGTTTGCGATTTTTTGGTGATTTCCACAAAGATGTATCTGTCTATGATTAATACTTATTGAAGTTACTTCATTCATATTTTATGTTAATGATTGAGATGTATATTATATACCAGACTTTAGGAGCCTTGTACACAGTTTGTGAAGCTTTCAAATAAGTCATTCACAATGCACATACCAGAGTTAATGCTGAGCCAAGAATCATGGGTCAAAAGTGACAAACACAAAGGTTATATTATATCACTACTATCGGTACTCCGGTTGATTATGTACAATGAGAAGTTACAAGAAAATTTCAACACAAACTTAAGAACTAGTTGATGGACAAACTTTTATCCAACATGGCCACCATTTTGCCATTTAGAAATGTGATTGGTTAACTATTTTAAATTTATAAAAGAAACTATGAGGTCAAACAATTTATGTTGATCAAGCGATCAAGTTTCACAGAAATTTACCACTCCTTTAGAATATGAAGCCTTAGAAGATTTGTGTCAATAAAACAAAATAATACCTATGAACAGTATGCGGGGGATGTATCCACCATCAGGTTTGTACTTGGCATCTTCTGGTTCATCATCATCCTAGAAAAAAGAAGAAACATCATATAAGGAGAATTTTTACAGATAATACCAGTAATAAACACACAAAGATTATGAGACCACCAACCAAACTTACATATGTTGGAAGTTGGAATTGAATCTGGGTCCCCAAGGTGGAAAGCATGTGTATCTAAATCATTGCACTAACCTAACAGCCCCTTATACAGCCCTTCTATTTTAGTTAGCTCTAATATGTCGTGTTCTTAGAAAACTGGGCATAATGCTTGTGCGTATTGTCATCCCGGATTAGCCTGTGCAGTCCGCACAGGTTAATCAGGGACGACAATTTCGGCTTGTATGGAATTTTTCGTTTAAATGATGTCTCTTTTTAGCGAAATCCAGTTAAGGCGGAAAGTGTCATCCCGGATTAGCCTGTGCGGACTGCACAGGCTAATCTGGCATGACACTTAACGCACATGCATTTTGCCCAGTTTTCTCAGATTACGACACATTTAATAGCAACACTAAAGAGCTTGTGTCCCGGACCTGGGTTTGATCCCAAATGATGCTTTGTAACAATTGAACCAATTGAGCCCAAATACAATCCCAAGCGTGGTTACCATGTGAGTTTGCTGTATCCAGATTTTAACAAGATCAATGGAAACTAAAGTTATTGAACGGAAACACCATTATATTTTACCCTACCTCCATCTCTAATTTAACAAGTCAGGTAGAACAGTGTGTATAATTTATTATTTATATGTGTCATGTTCTGAGAAAACTTGACATAATGCTTGTACGTAAATTGTCATCCCAGATTAGCCTGTGAAGTCCGCACAGGCTAATCAGGGACGACAATTTCCACGTTTATGGAATTTTTTGTTTGTATTAAGTCTCTTCTAAGAAAAAAACCAATTTAGGCGGAAATTGTCGTCCAAGATTAGCCTGTGCGGACTGCACAGGCTAATCTGGGATGACACTTTACGCACTTGCATTATGCCCAGTTTTCTCAGAACACGACACATATCATTTACAGGTAAAAGTGCTGGCCTGATATTACTTACCATTACATTCACCATGACAAAATTCTTTGAAAGCGCAGCTATTTCTTCCGACTCTGCGAATTTGGGTTTCAGATCTAAAACAAAATATTAAAATCTGTCAAAATGTAAAAACAAGTATTGGTTGCTGCGAACTTGCAAATATGGTACATCTAATCCTAACAAGCTTTCATAGATATAAGAAATAATCTTTGTTGTTATTGTATTTTACAGACTAAGTTTGTTCTACGTATGCATAACATTTTATTACTATTAGCAAGATATATTGCATTTACACTTCAACCACTGCTCGAAATTGAAGTGCCTAATTGTGTTAAGCATGATAAAGGCAAGGTTTGAGTGTCACAAAGTCATCAATTTTGATGTCTGCCAACCATACCACAGAGTGGCATGTATAAAACAATTCTTTTTTTTTGACAGTGTATATAATTTTTCTAAACATTTCTTTTTACTGCATCATTATTACTAGACAACTACAATGTAGTTAAAAAAGAATATGAATTGTTTTTCATACTTACATACTTTAGTGATTTCTTATACATATATATTTTAGCGGAAGTACCGTTGATATGCAGTTTTAAATACAAGCCTCAGAATAAAAAATTCCTTGCAATTAAATAATTACACATTTTTACTAGACTAGTCCGACTTTCCACTCTATTTAGCTTGTATATATGCAACTGTTTTGTTATCCTATATCTGTCCCTACCAACTGTGCTACAATCTACAAGGCATTGATTTATCCACAAGTGATCTAATTAAGAGAATTGTGAATTTAACTTTACAAAGCTGAACAGTTTCTAGATTCAATATTAAGTACAATATGAGGCTATGCTTACTTTTACATGCCCCACACCAAGATTTGTGTATCAGCAACATCACTGGCTTATTCCTGAAGAAAAAACAACTAACACTGAAACCAAGGATGTTCAATTGTGTCGCGTTCTGAGAAAACTGGGCATAATGTATGTGCGTAAAGTGTCGTCCCTGATTAGCCTGTGCAGTCACTTACACTACACTTTCCGCCTTAATTGGATTTTTGATAAGAAGAGACTTTATTTAAACGAAAAATGTCATTTAAGCGGAAAGTGTCGTCCCTGATTAGCCGGTGCGAATTGCACAGGCTAATCTAGGAGGACACTTTACGCACATGCATTTTGCCCAGTTTCCTCAGAACGCGACACAAATAACCATTTTCATAATAATGTTCATGTAGATTTTTTGTTTTGTCCTAATAACTGACTAAAAACTCTTTATCAAGATCATATAATCATACTATAATGCCTGTGTTGGCTTTTGGGATATTTTAACTTAAACTCATTTGTAAGCAAAACTTTTTGAATGCTCTTGTGCTTATATTGAGATACATGTGTAAGACACTTACTCTTCTTCTGCTTTTTTAAAAGCATCATCCAATTTCTGCCATTCAATATGTTCACCCCATCCTGAAAGACAACATAACAAAGAATTCTAAGTACATTTCAAGATCATCTATGAAAGTGAATCGGTGAATGAACTATACTGAGAATACAATCATAGACTACTAAGTCAAAACACAGCTTTTTCATGATGTGGGGAAGTAACATTTTCTCTTATTTTAGGGAGATGGTGTTTCTGGACTTTTTGTGGAAATATCATGTTTTGACAGCTTTTTGATTGTACAACTATTATAATAAGCAAAAAGGCTCATATTATGGTCTGGTACATGTTTATGTCATAAATAATGTATACATTATGTATGAATATCAATATTCCATTCTTTGTTCTAAATAACTTGCGGAAACAGAAAACTGGTACATAGGATAATGCCTACGGCCTTTTAAAAATTCAGCATGTGTCTCAAAGGGCTAGTGGTTGTATTATGGCAGAGTCAATGAACAGTTATTGAATTTTATTTACAGAAAATAATCAATTATCAACAATAACAGTTCTACAGCTACTCTAGAAACATGTCAATAAGAGCATTCCTACCAGTAACAGCTGTACATTTTGTTAATGAATATTTCATTACTGAACTGCTGAAAATATCAATTACACAAGTGTGAAGAATTACAATATAAATCAATTTAGTCAGGGAGGGTGGGGACGAAATCATTGCCATATAATTCAGGGCTAAAATTTCACTTTTTTTGCCACTGGTACATTTTTGTGAGCGACTTATTTTTCAACTTGCAAAAATGTGTTTTTACTTGCATTTTCATTTAGTAAAAGCAAGTTGTTTTAAATGGCACTAAAAATGTTTTGTTTTGTTAAAACATTTTCTTATGGTAATAAAATTTATATGTTTTTCATATAGTTTAAAGGCATGACAAACAGCCACCTTTTAGGACAACCCATATGTGTGACATGCCTAGTCCTTACAGCCCCATAAAGCATTGACCAAACCAACAAGCATAAGACACAAAAGAGCAAAATGGTGTAATGAAACATATTAGTAAACTTTTTTTAATTGGCAATTTATTATGTGAGTGTTCTCAAAAAATTAAACAGGGAGTCAAGTTTTACACATACTGACAGTCACTATTTAACAATTTGTGTTGCCATAATCGGACCTGAAAACATGTTAGAAAACGGAAGGTTACGATGAATTTTGAAAAAGACAGGTTACAAAGAATAATGGAGATTTTCAGTGATTTGTTGATGTTTTACTAGCAAAGTTTGTGAGCAACAATATACAGTACTCCTAAACCTGATTTTCAACTCGCATTTTGCAAGTGTGCATTTTCATGCACATCCGATCAAATTTAACAGTTAAAACATACAAGTTATAGGAGTTTTCATTTATTTGCTGTATACATGTATTCAAGATCATTTTTATGAGCATTCACATTGAAGTTTTTAATGGACAGTAGGTAATGTTTACTTAAGACTGCTTTTGTGATTATTCTTATCGTACAAACAATCATTTAAGTGTGTTGTTTTAAAGGTTTACTGTTAAGAAGCATGTTTAAAAATGTATTATAAGTTGCTTATTTGTAAAAAATGTATCCTTTTTTTTTGAAGAAAAACATCAAGAACTGTTTCGTATATCCATTCTGAAACTATTTAGAAAAAGAGCATACACATAGAAACAAACCTTGGCAATCAATCAGAAGGGTTGGACCAATAGAAAACAATGTACATGACAATGATCATTATGGGGTTACTAGTGCTAAATAATACTGGATAGTAATTTGTCAAAATAAAGCTGAGTACACATGATTTTTAACGAAATGTATTGGACACCAAACATATACATTTTGAACTTAATGTCATAAGATATGTGTGCAAGATTGCTGGACAGTTGAATATGCTTAAATGAGAGGACACAATAGTCAGTCTACAAAACTTACTTTTTCGTCTTCATAGCCAATGTGGCTACGAAACATTCAACATATCAAAGCCAGAGGCAAACTTTTATAGGTGAAATTTATAGTTATTTAACAGTGAAAGTATATCGTGTCATCAAGTATATGTATAGCAATTAGGCATTCAAGATGTTAACACAGTAATAGTGTTCACGCTTTATTTTCATTATTGATATACTCCTAACCTTTACAGGAGTAAATTCACTGTGAGATTTTACACTGTATTTTTTCAATCTTTATTTCATCGTTTTCAAATCTGATTCTAATGATTGAACAAAATAGAGCAACAAAAAAAACTAGGACTAAGCAACACAATTTGAAAAGCTTTCTATTCATTCGTATTCAATATAGACAATATTCAAACATCTATTTCAACATTATTCATTTTCAAAACTATTAATCATGTTCCAGTATCTTAAATAGTCAACTACAATGTACTATTATAAGAGGAATTGTTATTTTATTTTTAAGTACATGCGACAAAAGGAGAAAAGACAAGCGCATAACTTTATTAATGGGTAGCCCCCTAATTAAAGACTTAATGCAACATACTTCCAGTTCATATTTTACCCATTTAGCTAACACAGATGCATCCGTTGAACATGATAGTGGCAGTGGCTTTTTAGTAATTGAAACTGGGCTGATGGAGATTTCAGTATGAACATTTTTACTGATTTAACCATGACAAACCAAAACAAAACACAGTTGATTTCTCTGCAGCCTCAATATACATGTAATGGTGGTACTTACGGTTATCAATCTAAATGATATATAATGATAAATCATTTTAGGGTAATTTCATAATTTCGGAGCTATCAATAACTATAAGTCAACCTTTTTACTTATTTTACAATAAGCCTCGCAGCAAAGCAAGATTATTTTATTAGGAATGTTAAGTTATTTCATAACCGCAAGCAGGACTTAACACTTTTTCTAAAATCTAGGGGAGATCAATATGTGCAGAAAATATGGGGTCCGTCTAAAATGCGTATATGACTCATATTTGCGAATATGAACGAATATTTGCATTATTGATGCTTTTTCTGCAATGTTTTCATCAACAAATTACTGTAGAATGAAAAATATACATTATGTGTTAAACCTGTTAACATAAATAGAGCAATTTACTAGACATTATCATTTTCCCAACTCTATAGTCATGTTCGCAAATATGAACATTGTTTTACGGCTACCAGTGTTATTTTTTTCGTTCAAATTCGGGGCTGGTATTCGGCCTCATTCCCAATGGAAAAAAGGTATTATTTTTTTTAGATCTTAATATTAAGTTTATCTCCCATCCAGCTCTATCAGTTAAATCTTAATATAATATTGAAAACACTTTTATTCTCAGTTTTGAAGCATTTGTTAGCAAAACAGCAACAACACTAATTTCCCAAATTTCGCTAAAATGGCGAAATTTCCCAATCCAAAGGGACCCCGCCCCATTCCAAAATTGGTGGAAAAAATACTGGCTACACACACCACCAAGAATATACCCAAGACGACTCCACAATAAAAAATGTCAGGAAAAAACACTTTAATCAGTCTGCAAAACTAACATTTTCGTCTTCATAGCCAATGTGGCTATGAAACTTTCAACATTTCATAGCCAGAGGCAATTTTTCATAGCCAATGTTTTTCCACTGATATTATCATGAAAGGACGTCAAGAGTCTGTATACATGTATTGCAATTAAGGGTTTGAGTTGTAAACAAATCAGTAGTGTTAAGACTTTTATTCCATTCTTGATGTGTGGCTTATTTACAAGAGTTCTGAGAATTCTACACAGAATTATGTTATTTTAATTGTTTTCAAAGTTTTTATCTCAGTCAGCATAATAATTGTCAGCATCATGATCCACGGCCATATCCATTGTCACATCAACTGCCTTTTCAAATATTTGGATTATCGAGATATATGCATAAATGATATAAATTGTCAGTCATATTAAAACAATTCGAGAGTATAAGAAAATACATCTACATCTACATGTTTACGTCCCAACAATCGATTACCGATTATCACTGGGCGGCGCTGTCAGAGAGACAGTTGTTAGCTAGAAAAATTTACAGTAAGTTAGTAAGTAAAAGGTAAAAAAAAACAGTATTTTACAGTTAAAATAGGACTGCAGATAGATTACATATTGACCACCGCCAGCCTCTCT